>QTSX02001663.1:0-118800 GCA_014839935.2 Entomophthora muscae | reverse complement strand
AGTTCTTCTCATGAACATTGAGCGTGCGCAAGCAGTATCCAACAGGATGTTTGAGTCCTTCAGAGTTCAGTTAGGAGAGAACACCCCCAATAGCAGTCAGGCTAGCGTCTGTATGAGCCATAAACAGCTAGGCAAAGTCAGGGTAAGCCAGTACTGGGGCTGCAGTCAGTATTTCCTTGAGAGCAGCACTTGCTGTCTTGCAAGCCAGGCCCCAGAAGAAGTCCACATCAGCTCAAAGGAGTTAGAACAGTGTATTGCCCAGGGAAGCAAAGCTAATGATAAAGCAGCAATGATAGCCAACCAACCCCAGTTAGACCTGGATGTCCCTCTTGCTTACAGGTACCTGTATCTTCTTAATGGTCTCTACTTGAGAGGTAAAGGACAGGGGCCATCACAACTGATGATGAACCCAAGGAACTCCAAGTGCTCATTGAAGAAGTTGCATTTCCTTGGCTTTAGCTTAAGTATAGCAGCCAGAAGACGTTTAAACACTTCTTCCAGGGGTTTCAGGTGTTTGTTATAGGTGCAAGAAAAGACGTTAATGCCATCTAAACAGACCAGGGCACATGAGGGCTTGAGGTCCCCCATCACAGAGTCCATAGCTTGTTGGAAGGTGGCTGGGGAATCAGAGAAACCCTGAGGCATTCTGGTAGGTTAGAACAGCCTTTGGTTGGCAAGGATGGCACACTTCTCTGGGTCATCTGGAGAGAGATCAATCTGCCAGTAGCCAGGTACCAGTTCAATGGCTGAGAAGAACTTGGCAGTGGGGACCCAGTAGGCAAGATCATCTTGCATTCTCACAGTGCAAGAATCCAATGTTTCTGATTGAGAGGCAAAGTCAACCAGCGGAGGGGCATCAGAAGGCTCTGTTTTAAAGGAACAACAAGTGCCAGGGTCAGGCACAGGCTTGTCAGGAGGGAGAGGAATGGGGGAAGAGGAGAGAGGTGAAACTACAAATGCAGCTAAGGATTTCTCCTTGTCCTGGCTGCTTAATAGTTTTTCAAGTGATCTTCATTATACTCCTCAATGCCAGAATCATCAGTGAATTCTTACTTGCTCTGACTAGCCTGAGGTTGAGTTGCTGCAGAACCATCAGGAGTGATGGAGGGATTGCTATCAGTTTCCCAGGGAGACTCCAGGGTACCTGCTGAAGGTGCAATGAAGGAGACATCCTCTTCATTGCTTCTGTGAGGGTGGTGGGATTCAGGAAGGGGCAATGAAGTATGGATCTTCTGGGATGGAGAACTATCAGCTTTAGAATTCCCATGCAATCCCATTAGAGTCTTAGGGGTACTAGTTGCTGAGGCATCTTCAAGGTGTTTGTTTAGTTGGTCCTGAAGGGAGTTAAGGAAAGCACGTTGAGCATCCAACTCATCTAGCCACTCTTTCTTTTCCTGAAAGGCCAGAACTAATTTCTCTTCCAGAAAACCCATCTGTCTCTCTTGAGCCTTCATAGTGTCCTGAAGAGCAGAGAATTCTATGGTGCAGCTAACACGGATGTGTTCTGGCTTAGGAGTTTTCTGTTGATGACCATAGAACTCAAGGGCATCATTATGATTCATCTGGGTGGGTACCAAGGAAGAAGCAACATGTTCTATCTTGCTCATCCATAGAGCCATTCCAGAGTGGGAGTGAACAGCTTCTAATATATTTTGAGCAAGGTTTGGGGGACCAGAGCAGCTATAAATGTGGAGGATGCCAGAATTAAAGAAGATTCTATCAGGAGAACAACCAGAAGAAGAAGGAGGAGAATATTGAAGGCATACTTCCTTTAACAAGGCAGGCTCCAAGGAGCAGGAGATGTGGCTCATGCCAGTTGCTTCAGCCATGGGGTCAGGATGAATTGGTATCAAGGAAGTAAGGGATTCTTCAATGGAGTTCATCCAGGAGATCATGCTTGACTGGAAGCTGGCAGCTTCCAAAAGTTGTTGGCAGTTAGGCAACCACTGACTTAGTCCTGGGTGACTATAGGAAGAGCCATGGAGTCTACCAGATAGAGAGCCAGAAGCATTGAAGGTTGATCCTGGATAGGGTTGGGCAGAAGGAGCCGCAGGTATAGGAAAGGATATCTCTCCCTCCACAAAAATAGGGCCACGGGGGTAGGAAGAGAGGAAGCTGTGGTTTGTAGAAGTCATGAGCGTCAATTGTTGTAACTGTGCTGTTTTAGCAGAGTTATACGGGGAAAATATTTAGAAGATAGATAATAATATTTATTGTGAGATAGTGATTATATAGTTCATGTGAATCAAGGATAACAGGAACATGATTAGTGATCACACGGCTGGATGGAAGAGGGGGGTGGCTTGATCCTGGTAATGATTCAAGCGCCAAAACAAGGTATCCACCATAAGGGATCATCATCTGTTCATGTTGTGGATTTGGTAATTTGAGTTGACTTCCTAGTCTGGCTTTGAGTGACCGGATAATCGGATTGCGGGTCACAAACCCGCTTGATTGGAACCTTGCTGGCGGGTCAAGTCTGCAGTTTTGACAAAATATTGTAAAATATGCAGCCTGGGTGCTGATTTCTACAAATAGTTAGTCTACTACTTCTTTATCTTAATACTATACCTGTTGTGGTATAGTGATAGTCTGGGTAAGGACAGAAAATATAAGAAGATAATAAGACAAAACTGGTTCTTTATTTGATATGTTAGAAGGTTATATAGTGGGGGCAGGGGAATTATTACCAAAAGAAAGAGGCACCAAAAAAAAGGACTTGTCATATGGAGGCAGTGGAGAAATGGCATTGGAAAGTGCCTGGGCAAGAAAGCAACCAGTTTCACGCGCCTTGTCAAATGGAGGAAAGTGGCTCTTAAATGCTTCAATTCTATTATTAGCCGCAGAAGTAAAGACTGAGCTCTATGCACAATAAACCCTTGATTCAAATAGCACTTTTTAGGCGCAATTAAACAAGTTTACATGCATAGAATAGCAAACACGGCAAAACAAGTGGGTAATTGGGCAAGAAGTTCTATTGCCTTTAACATAAACGGACTATGTTTTGGCTGATCCATTTAATAATGAAAGATATGGCGTCCTTGGGCCACTGCTTCAAACTATCTAGTGAAGATAGTGCTTATTGTGTACATGGTCTTCTAAGCCCAACCTTTTCTTATGTATGCCATGTAAAGCATGATGTAATTCAGTGGATGGGGATCATCATTCTGAGGGGCGTTTAATAGAGACTGAAAAATAAAAATATAGGGACTATATGTGGAAGGCTGAGCAGACAGTTCCAACAACTGACCAGAGGGGGTGACTGGGGATCACTTAGACCTCTGGGTGAAAGGGGGGATGGATTTAAGGCAGGGAATACACTAAATTATTGAGGGTCCTTTAAATTCAAGCTCAACAGGACCTGGCTTCAGGGGGTATGAGATCCTTACAGCAGGGAATCCAGATATAAGCTTGCTTATCATGAAGCATCTGATCTATAACCATACCCAAGAGATAAGACTTTATATTGAAAATTAATCAGGAAGAGGACAGCCTAAGAGAGAGTAAATCAGGTTACTCTTTAGCTAGGAGGTGAAGAAAAAACCACATATGGTATAGGTTTACACCAAGTTTTGACGTCAGTTAGCCCACATTTGAAGAAATGGAATGAGGCTGAAGGCACTAGGTGAAATGAAATCTCCTGAGAGTTTAGAACATGGGGTGAGATTCCTGACAAGGAAAGCCTTAGTTTTTGTGCTTCAGAGATGTGATAGATAGTTACCGTGGGGTGGAGGACATTGAATCTTGGCATTAGCAGCACAACAAATAAAAGACTAAGGAGACATCTGGGGCAGTTTTAGCTGCCTGGTGTGTTTCTGGGTGGCAGAATCAGGTTTAATCCAAGTTAAGTGTTTAAAATTGGGGGTTAAAGCCACAAAATAGTTAGCAGAAGTCTTTTTAAAGATCAAATTGAACTTAAAAGCTTTCAGGGATAATAATTAAAGTAGCAGGCTGTAAAAGGCCTAAGTTTCTAAATAAAACTTATCAACTTAGACCAAAAAGTAGCTAGATCTTTTAAAACAGAGATTTAATAAACTAAATATTTGATTGGAAATGGATAAGCAAGGGGATTAGAGCCTTTAATTAACTTTTATGCAGTGGACAATGGGGGGTTACACATCAATACCTGGGACTAGTTTATTTTGCAAAAATTCCTACCTGAAATCAGTAATCTGAAAATTCTGGGCAAAACCAAGTTGTCTCTCAAACAACTTGGGGCTTTAAAGTTAGCACATATGCTTTTATTTTTTGCTAGGGTAGGATAATATTAGATCATCAATGTATGGCAATTTGATTGGCTAGAGCTGGGGCCTTCAAATTTGCTTAATTTCACTTTTTAAAGCCCCCTTTTTGACTGAGTTTCTTCCCAAATTAGAGCTACCACCATAAAAAGAGGGAGCTTCATAATTGTGGGAGTATGTCAGCGCTTATCTCTCTTCTACTGTATGTACTAATGTTTCTAGTCTGAAGAGGGGCTTTGTTACGGTAGAAAATCAAATGAAAGGGATACCACACTGTCAGGAATTTATACTGACTTTGTTCTACCTTGTTAATCTTAGCAACCTGCCAAGCCATTAATTGTAGAAGCTTCCAATATATTGCTATTAGGCTTGATTGATCTAAGAAGCCTTCATAGAGTAGATTTGGATCACTCCTTCAAGAACAATCAGGAATACAATAAATATCCAATTATGACTGGTTACTGATTGGCTAGAGTTATTCTGGAATACTCTAGCAAACCACCGGGTTAGTTACTATGGGTTTCTCCAAGTATTGAAAGGATGTGATCAATTTTCTTAGCAAACTGCCAGTGCTATTGCAAATCAATGCAGGAAAGGTTGCTCAAGAACAAAATAATATGCACTAAAAATAGTGTGATAAATTAGCGCCACCACCGCCGGCACGCTTATAGATTATGCTCTATTCTATGACAACAAGTACCCAGCACAGGGTACTATGATATGGGATCCCATGCCATTGCATGGATGCCTGACTCTGGGGGTTGATGTTGGCAGTCTGGGGACAAAAAGACTGACCAAGCAAGAGTCAGCAGCGCCAGATGATCTTATCCTGGCAAGAGAGCGCAAGCTCTATAAAAGCCCTTCCATTGGACTAATGGAAGGCAGACAATAATACCCATTTCCTACTGTAGAAACTTTTCACGGTAGAAGATATCCAAGTTTAAAGACTGTCTTCAGTACTTGAAGAACTAAGCAAGCTGCCCGTATAGTAAGCCGCTTGGAAGTTGCCTCCCTTGCCATTGCTTGCCGTTGCAGTGCCAAGGAAAACTCAGACGTTGCAAGTAACGCTTGTTGCCATACAAGCTAATATCAACATAATGACAAATAAATCCCTATCACTCAATAAAGCAAACAATAATCAGGCCGCCAGGTCTGAGAGCAGAACCAAAAGTTCTGACACACACCCTTGTAAAAACCAGAAACCAGCAAAAAACCACTGCTAAACCTTTGAAAGAAAAAGACAACTTAAATTCTGACATTGAAAAAAAATGGGTCAAAGATGGGGTTGCTCAAATAGACCTGGAAAATTTGGACCTGCTATATTTTTACCCAAATAATTATGACAAAAAATTACACGTTATACACTATTTGGCAATGGCAGTGCTTGACCCACTGGTTGCTGGAATTTTTCAAATTATGACATCATTGTCTCAAATTCCAATGCAGGCCCTCCCACTTCTGAAAATATTATTGCAAATCAATTGGAGGTTGTGAAACTGTCAGGAATATTCCTGACATCAACCCTATAGGAAACAACATTGCGGCCAAAATGGGCCCCACAGGTCAAAGCAACAAATGACAGCAGTTCCCCCTAATTGGGGAAACTGCCGCAAAACAGGAGGAGCAACAAAAAGAAATTAAAAATATTTTAATTCTAAGTCTGGCTTTTATAGCCTGTCCACGGGCCGCCCGCCCACTCCTGCCTGCCTGACTGCCAGCAGGGGATAGCACACCTCCCACAGTGGGACTGTCCACCCCTGCTGGATGGGGAAATTGCCAGATCAGGAGATCAAAAAAGGCAATTTCTCCAAACCCAAAAAGGGGGAACTGCTGCCCAAATTTGGAATTTACCAAAGTTGGAAGGGGCTGACAAGCTGCTCAGCACAACAATTCCTGCATTAACTGCAGAAGTTAAATTTGGATGCATGAAAGCATTCAATAAGGCATCAAATTAATGCAAGCCTGGAAGTAACAGTTCATTGCCTGTACATCCTTTTCAATTCCCCTCCCAAAAGGGAATTCCAGACAACACCAAGTGTTTGGGGTTTCCTGTACATTGTTTTGCACTATTCATGCCCCACCAATGATGATAGTATATAATAAAGATCAATCACTTGATGGCAGTTTGTGCTATCATTGAGTGAAATTACCCCTCAATAGTATCACATAAATCAATCAAAACTTTACCCTACAAGAAGTTAAAAAGACACTAAGCTTTGTCTTCCCTTCCCCAGGACCAGAAGATGAACCATCTTATCTTCTCAGCTGTCCTCACAGCATGCCTAGGGATTGGGGCCACCAATATAATCAACCACATAGGCCATTCAACAATCCATATGGCAAGTACTTTTACAAGGAGCTGGCACAGCTCAACTCCTCTGATCAGTACTCCTGGCCCACACTGGTTTTGCACCACTCCACTCAGTCTGTAGCCATATACACCAGTATATACTACTTAATTACATATTTTACCAGTAATTTTGGACAATATCTGTACACACCAAGGTCTTTTGATAGATGATGACGGCCTATCCAATTGTGACAGCGCTCACAGGGTTCCAAGCCGCCAAATTGGTCCCTTACTTAGCTAAAATACTCCCTAAACTGTTGGGTCTTTACAGAAACCCTCCCATCCCCATCTTGAGTCACCTTAAGGCTTCCCTCATCCACCCTTGAAACTTGTTTCTAGATAGCTTATTATTATTGATACTGAAAATAAAGGAAGCTTTACACCCATGTTAGAATATCTTGGCCTACTGTCCCCAGTTGTGAACAATGCGTCTACAGCTCTCTTCCAGTTTGCGGCCAACTCACTTGCCGTTCCTTGGCCCATGTTATATTCTGCCTCCTCATCTTTGACTTCTGACTTCCCTTTGCAAATACTCTTTCTCATTTTGATCTTGGTTGCTGTTTTCCATTATATCTCCTGAGGCACAAAAATAATGAGTCCCTCAACCCAATTTGGTTTAGTGCTTCTCAAGCATTTTAAATTTTTCATTTTATCCTCATTGCTTTTCTCTTAATAGTGCAGCATGCCATTTAAATTTTACAGGCTTTGCTGGTTTTTCAGGACAATTTCTGTGCACCTGGGGTAGAATTATCTGTCTATTACCAGTGTGAGTGCCAGGAGATTTACATCTACTAGAAGTTTAAGTGTGATTAACAAGCTTTATAACAGAATTAAGTTTTTTAAGATAATACTTATGTAATAATGCTATGTTTTAGGGGGAATTATACTATTTATTGGGTAAGCTGGCAAAAGATGAACCTAATCATCTGTAGACCAAATTAAGTGAAAGCCATAAAGCAGCATCTTAGCTTGATCAAGGTTTTATGTTTCCCAAAGATGCCATTTGAAACTATTAATACTTATTAAGCAGAAGTCTAAATTGTAATATTAGTGGTGGAGTATGGGACCATCTCATACAGCCATTGGTGGCAAGTGAAAGTAGAAAAAAAGAGGTTCTGTTTAAGAAACCAGAGATATGGTATCTTCAATGTGATCACAATTGCTTATGATGTACCATGAATGTAAGGTTTTGCCCAAAAGGGTGCAAGATTATATATAATCCAGTGCAAAGCATTTAGATTTAGGTTTAAAAGATAAAGAAAAATAGGTACAGGTTGTAAAAGTAACTTTATGAGACCTGCTAAAAACTTATGGTTAGACACAACAGGTGCCATTGAGTTCACTAAACCTAAACAAACTAAATAAAACAAAGTATTGAATAAAGATATGTTAGTAACTAAAGGTATATCCATGTCAGGGTATTCCCTGTGAGAATATCTTAACATAAAATTAGTTAGGATATCCATAATATTAAAGAATGGTGACAAAAAGCTAATTTCTTGTTGTCTAGCTATCTCCATCCAAATCATAATAGATATTTAAAACTCTAATAAATCTGGAAGCAAATTGAGACCTAATTTTTTTGTAATTTACTGTAAACCTGAACTTAAAAGATGAGATCCTAAGTAAATTTCAAAGTTAGAATTGAATATTGGGAAAATGAAAATGAAAATTGAAGTAAAAAACCTGTGATAGTGATTGGGGAAAACCATTTAGAATTTTAGCTTAAAATCTTACTTTTCTAGTGTCTTTATTTATATGGCAGAAAAGAACCAAGTCCTGGGGAAGATCTTCATGGCAGAGAGATGAGTTCTTGGCAGGTGGTTTGATAACCAAGGGGGAAAACACATGGTGGTGGGGAAGCTTCTGATAACAGTAGCCAAAGATCTGCATGAAGCAGTGGAAGAAGGCAGCGGTTGCATAAGCAAGGAGGTAAAAGCAAAAACCTATTTTTTAAGTAGGAATTATATAAAAAGTGAATCAAAAACTGTGCATAAAATGCAGAAGAAAAAGCAAAACCGAGAGCAAAGAGCAAGACTGAAGCAAGAAGCAAAAAACAAGATAATTGTTTGATTTAAAAATCACTAATAAATTATTAGTTCAAACTTAAGTTTGAATCCAAACTTAATTACATTAAGGCCTGTCCTTTGGAACAGGGCACAATAACAACCACAACCAAGAAATACTGCTATTACAGCATATTAGATACAAATCCTTATTTTTTATTTGAATGTACTGGATTAATTTTGAGTGTATAATGAGCTGAGCTAAATGCAAATCAAATTTTAATAGAAGCTGTCCAACTCAATGATGATATATCATCAATGAAAAGAAACTTCTTTTTTATTTAGGGTTTATAATATGGGTTAAGGTATGTACATTTAATCAATTAATTAGTTGATAATGAGCTTTGAATGACCTGAATATTGTGGATGATTAGCCTGGTTCATGGCCTTGGTCCCCTCTGATACTGGTAGTTGACTTGGCATGGGCATTGAATTCCTATTAATTGGTGGTCATTTTTGTTTTAGAACTGTAGTGATAAAGCAGGCATTTCTGATTTAGGTCTGGATTTCATGAGGGGGTAGATTGTATACTTCATTGGGTCTCAGGGGTGCTGTACCTCTTGCACATTGATTTTCTGTGTCATGTACTGTCCTTGTATTACACAAAGCATTTCTTATTACTATTGTGGGGTTTGCATTGCTTTCTAAGGCCCTTTTTAAATCTAAGAAATTGATTTATTGGGGAGAGGGTGGGTTTTATCTGTCTCGGAGTGCCCAGTAGTAATTGCTAGGCCTTATAGAGAAAATGCACCTATCCAGAATCAAATATGTGATCTTTACCTTTATAGCACTTAATTATACCTCTTCACTACCATAGCTTGCTTTCTGATGCCCTGATTGGGTTAAAACTGTTTTATTGACTTATCAGATTGAGGGTAACTTTTGTGGTGATGTTTTAGTAACAGAAATTGTTATTAGTAGTGATGATTAGCCTTTTTAGTTTATTGTCTTTTATTTTACAGTAAAGTAAATGCTTGTGCTTTGCTGCCCTATTTTTAGGTGATTAATAAATTTCTCTAAGTTGCAAATAATGTATTTTCTATGAAAGAAGTATCCATTCTTGATCACAATATGGTTCTAACACCCTTCATTGTTCCCTAACTATGAACCTACTGATTTTGTAACTAACCCAATGAGAATAGGGTTATCCCAATAATGATTACCTATTGCTGTTACACATTATGGTGCATGTGATTATTTAAAAGCTATAGAGATAATTTTAATCTAATAATTAAAATTCATTATTTCTCAAACACTTTACTTGATTATTTATAACTTGGCATATTTCATGTCCTCTTCCCAGTTAAGAATGGTATTTAAATCTTGTACTGTAGCAATATAGTGATTTATTAATATATCAATTTCTTACCATAAACCTACACATGTTATTTTTCACAACACTTTGCCCTACATACTCTGGTGATAAAATGATATTTATTTTATCAAGTATATACTGCTAGGAAGCTTATAATAAAAACAAGGGGAATATTTAAGAAGAGTATGATGTCTTTATTGGGAAACCTCCAGAATTAACTCATACATCATGAAACATCCTCCATGTTGACAATCCTCAAAAATATTTCTCTCTTTTTCAATATCAAAGGATATTTTTTCTGGATTAAATAATTGACACTGATAATAAAAGTAATGTTTAACTTTTATTTTGAGTTTTCATGTTGCAACCAAGTTTCAAGACTTGCCTGCTAACATATCTTATAATAAACAGGGGGCGCTTGATGAGTTGCCCCTTGACATATCTAACAACATGAACCAATCTGATGGCAATGTCAAATTGTAGGCACTTTCTCCTAATTGGGAGCGCTGCTAATTCAACCTGCTGATCCCCGCATGAGTTATTCCTTGGCTTTAAACCTTACATGGATCATGCTACTACGCCACCCCCTGTGGCCCTGTGGCTTTCCCCATATAGTATATTAACCATAATATTCTACAATAAACAATACCTTATCCTATTCATTCTTGTCCTTTCTATTAGACTGTTGTCTTCCCCAATCAAATACTAAACTCTAATTGGTTCAGCTGCAACATTTAATTGAAATTATAAAAGATAAAGCAAAAACAATTATTGAAAATGTTTACATAGAGGATGTTTCATGCTGTATGAGTTAATTCTGGAGTTTGCCCTTTATTGGATATAGAAAAAGAGTACTATATAGTAAAGTGATAAGCTATATAGTGACAATGAAAATCATGAGATTTGGAAGATTTAGATCCCTTTGGAATTCAAGGGTTTGATCAAGGTGTAATATCTGGATTTTGTCTTAGGGCCACCTACTACTCAGCACTTGTGTTGTTTATTGGGAAAAAATTTCCTGAGAGGGAGTAATTGAAGATATTGTAACAATATTTCAATAGACAGTCTACCTGGCATGAACCAGATGAACTTATTGAGAGATTTAGACTTTGAGAATCACTGATATTCAATTTTACAATTCAAATAAGAAGTGGTTGGATGGCAAAGTTATGAAAGCTTATATATTAGGTTTAGGTTTTACCCTTTGGCAGATTCGACCCAAGAAAAATATATTCATCCTCGTTGCCAGCTTTTGGATCATTGGATTAAAGGGAAAAGTTTTATTTCAGATATCAGCGGATGGGATGAAGCTGGGCAGGGAATTCAAAGTTTCGACAAGTTGGGCAAGGATCTTCTCATCCCCGCGGACCTGGGCAGAGTCAAGGTTGTTCATGGCGATGAAGGCGTCGGGGAGAGGGGCTGGAGTGCGAATCTTGTGGCGGGTTGTGCGATCAATGGGGGATATTTTTGTCAGCTGTTTAACATTGGCGGTGATACTATTGAGGAGGCTGAGGATGCCATTCAAGGCGCTGTTCTGGCGACGAGTAAGGAAGGATCCTGGGGAAAAGGTAGGGAATGTGAAAGTGGGGGTAGAGAAGGAGGGTGTAGTGAAAGTAGGGAATGAGTTACTTTGAGAAGATATGGGTTGGGGTGCTTGAGAAGTGAGAGAGACTTGTGTTGTGATGGGTTGAGTTGGAGTGGACTGGACAGGAGGAAGGACTGCATTCCATCTTGGGTAAGTGTAGCAAAATCCAGGAGCTTTAGTATTAAAGACTGAGGAAACAGGGACATTGAATGGGATCATGTTGTCTGAAGAAGAAGCTGATCCTCCGTTGTAAGTGTTAGCAAGTGAAGGGTTGCGCATCTGCCATTCGTTCCAGAGAAGATCAACAAAAACATGATGGGCATAGAAGATGGGGTCGTTGGGGGAGTACATGTATGCCATGTCGCCATTGTTCCCCCCAATGCCGTTGTGGACTGCACCGTGAGGACCGCCTTCAATGGAGGTGTGTACTTTGTCGTATGTAGAGGATTGTGAGAGAATGGCTTCAATGGCTTCAGGAGAATAGAAGGAGGATATTTTGTTACCCGAGCTGTATTGACGCTTGAGGCAGTGGGTGGTTGGGATTGTTGAATTCCAACCAGCAAAGGTCCCCTGAACAACGCAGTTATCTGATGAGCGGCCATTGCCACCGAAATAGCTGCTGGAAAGAACAGGAGAGTTTTCGGGGGCTTGGGAGTCAATAGTCCAGTCCCAGTAGGGAATTATGATGCTTGGGTCTATGGCTTGCAGTGCCATCTCATAGTTGCGAATATATCGGCGGTGCCAGGGGAAGAAGGCAGGGACTCCGTGGGCTTGTGCGACATTGTTGTAGTGGGTTAAGCAGCTCTGAAAGTAGGCACTTCCTGAGGCCTGCAATTGATTGATGGCATTGAAGTATTTGGTGAGTTGAGAGGGAGAAAGCGTTCGTATCTCTTGGCGTGTAACGATGGTGTTGCATGTTTGTGAGAACACGCTTTCTGCAGCTAAGAGAAGTAAACAAAGATACTTGAACATTTTAATACATCTCTGGTTATTTTCAGCATCTTTTATATCTCGCTTAATTAACTTGTATCCTATCGCAGCATAAACCCCTCATCAATTAAAGATGATGTCTTTATAAATGGTTAGTTAATAAGTTATAAATCCTTGGCTAAGATCAGGGGAGACCCCCTTTTGTCGCTAAGCTCACTTTCCCTGAAAAACCCCACCAAATACATACTACCTCCTGGCCTTAGTTACCAAGACCACTCTCCAGCATATGAATAAATTCTATTCTTAAAATCCAAACATCTATCCCTGGCATCGATAAATATCCCTCACCCCAGCCAAAGGTAGCCACTACGCCCACTAGAGCATATCAAGCTAGATTTTATTGATATCTTACCAAGTTTAGAAAAATACTTAAGCAAGCCTTGTATTCCCATCCCACAAATCTCAACCAAATCCCACTTTAGAGTAGGGGCTGGGCCTTAGTACCAAATATAAATGCTAAACTAAATACACTTTATAAAAGTGGTCCGATTTAAGTCATGGAGTTCTGGTTTAACCCACTTAAACTATTTTGGTACGATATTTCCTATTCTAAATGGTAATTTTTAATCATACATCGCAAGACTTTTTAAGCCCAAAAAGAGTGAAACTGAACCTTTGTTCAACATTTATTTAATAAATTTATAAAATAAAATGATTAATTGATCTTTTGAGAGTTGCGGATAAACCTAAGACCTACCCAAGAAAATGTCAAATCTTTCCAACTAAAATCCAAGGTGGGTGCATTTCCACTGACCCAGCGGAAAGCACAAGATTATACAGAGTTCAAAAACTTGGTAAGGGCTAAGTATACTATTACTGATCTAAGTCTTTACCTTCTCTGTAAGAGGTAACCACAGATCAACATCAAAAATCAAGATCATACTAAATGATTTGTTTATTTTTTAAAATAAAAGGAATTTATATAGTGAAATAGCTTCACATTGAATGCTGAAAACCAAGGGATTGGATACCGGTGTTTTCGGAAAGACGAAGGGTTGGTTTGTTATTACTTGGATTTGTTCTGGGCAGTGTGTTTTATCTGATATTTAACAAAAGAAAATATCAAATAGGAAAGAGCAAATTTATTGATAATTGAGTATTTGTTGAATCTCAACTTATATACTAGAATGGGTGATAGAAAGAATATGTCATAATTGTAAGGCAGTGAAGGGGTGGAATTGGGAATTAATTGGAACCGCTGGTTTTCTTAAAGAGGTGTAATAGGTGTGAATCCAATGATCTCACAACACTGCCTCTCCTAAATAAGACTTTCAAAGACTTTAAGGCAGGTACCATTAACTATTCCGGGAATAAGAGTTCCATCCATGTCAGCTAGTTGATAGTTGTGATTGGAGAGGGCTTCTGCCACAATGAATGGGCCAGGCCATTTAGCAATGAACTTCTTAGAGTGGCTGTTGGTCAGGTTATTGCGGAATTAGAGAACTGGTTGTCCTATCTTAAACTCCACAATTTTTTTGAGTCCTTGGTCATGGCGGGGTTTTCATCTTCTTGGCACGTTTGATGATGGCTTCATGGGTGTTGAAACAAATTTCTTTGAGGAACATGGCTCTGACAGGTTTGGGGAGGCCTTGAATCTCAATTGGTGTGGGAAACTTAGTACCAAATAGTACTTCATAAGGTATCTGGTTGGTGGAGGAGTGTACTCTTGATTGGTAGTTCCAAAGGGCACTTGCTAGGTGGGTGTCCCACATACTGGGTTGAGTTCCGGTGCATTTCTCCAACGACTGAATCAAAGCTTTGTTGAAACATTCAGTCAATCTGTTGCATTGTGGATTATAGGCTGTGGCAAACTTGTGGGTGACCTGTACTTCCTTGGTATAATTCAACAGTTCTGTTCCGGAAGTGGGACCCTTGATCAGTTAAGATCTGTTTGGGAGGACCATAACAAGTGAAGATTTCTTCATATACAAACTTGGCTGTTGCGTTAGTGGTTGCTTCTGGTAGGGCCTTGGCTACAGGCCACTTTGTGAAGTATTTGGTTGCCACAATGATGTATTTATTTACAGCTCTGGTCACTGGGAGGGGTCCAATGTAGTCTAGTCCCCAGAGTTCAAATAATACACTTACTACTATGGGATTGAGTGGTTTTACTTGTCCCATTTCACGATCAAATTTCTGGCAGGGTATGCATGCTTTGATATGTTGTATTGCTTTTTTGAACATTGACGGCCACCAGTAACCGTGTTTAAGTTGATTCAAAGTTGTTTGTTGACCATAGTGGCCTGCTCCTTTGTGAGCTTCCATTAACACTGCTTTGCATTGGATGGGGAGCAGGATCCAAAGGAGGTTGGTTGGAGCTTTTTTGTACATCTTGTTACCTAGAGTTGTGTATTTAGAACATTTCACAAAAAATTGTTTAGATTTTCTCAAATATTTGGGGACAATTCCAAAGGCTAGGAAATTGAACATGATTTTCAATTGGGGTTCCATTTCTTCATCCATTGGCTTTCTAAGGAATGTCTCTGCGTATTGTCTTGATAGTCCATCTGCCACTGAGTTCAGTTTCCCTGGGATGTGGTCAATTTAGAACTTGTATTCCATTAGTTCAAAAAGCCATCAGATGCGTTATCCATTGAGGTTCAGGTTGTTGACTATGTATTTGACTGCCAGGTTGTTGGTGTGGATTGTCAAATTGTGCCCTAAGACGTAGAAGCAAAACTTTTGAAGTGCCAGCAGCACCACTAAAACCTCTTTGTTGTAAATACAGTATCTTGATTCTGGTCCTGAGAATTTCTTGGACATATATTTGATAGGTTTGTACTGTCTGTTGCAAAGCTGGCAGAGCACAGCACCTGCTGCAATATCACAAGCATCCAAGAATATGTGGAAAGGTTATGAAAAGTTAGGATGAACCAGTATTAAGCTAGATGACAATGCATCACAGAGCGTCATGAATGCTTCTTCCTGAGCAGTAGTCCATTTAAATTCAGTGCCTTTTTTTGTTAATGCAAATAGGGGAGCAGATATTCTGCTGTAATCCTTGATGAACTGTTGATAATAGCCGGTAGTGCCTAGAAATGATTGGATTTGATGAGCGTTGGCAGGACAAGGCCAATTGTGTACTGCTGCCAGTTTATCAGGGTCTGGGTGTTTGCCTGACTCAGAGATTACGTGACCCAAAATTTTGATTTCTGGGACTGCAAGGATTGTCTTGGCAGCATTCATACCCAGGTTGGCGTCTCTGATGATTTGAAAACAAGTTTTCAAATGCTCCAAGTGTTCCTCAAATGTGTGGGGAAAAACTGTAATTTCATCCAGATATACTGTTACAAAGCTTCCTTTGACGTGTCTAAACAACTGGTCCATGGTACGTTGAAAGGTTTGCGGGGCTCCTGATAGACCAAACAACATTCTTGTAAACTCATACTGACCAACTTTTGATACAAAGATAGTTTTCTCCCAGCTTGCAGGGTCCATTTCCAATTGGTAGTATCCTGAGAAAAGATCAATGTTTGAGAACCGCTTACATCCTTCAAAGGACAACAGGATATCCGCAATCAAAGGAAGTGGGTAATTGTCAGTTACCGTCACCACATTAACTGGAATATAGTTGACACACATACAAAGTTTGCCATTTTTCTTTGGCACTATGACCAGAGGTGAGGACCAGGGTAAAGAACTTGGAACTATTAAACCTTGTTGAAGCATTCAATCAATCTCAGTTTTTACAAACTCTTCTTGATGTTTTGGTAAGCAATAAGCTTGTTTGCAACCAATTTTGCATCTCCTGTGTTAAGTGTGTGTTTCCTCATATTAGCCATTGGTATCTTGTCTTCATCTGCAATGAACTGTGCGGCAAACTGGTTAAAAAGTTATTGGAGTGCCTTGAGTTGATCCTTTGAGAGGAATATGTTCACGACCTTGGTGATATCAACCTCACATAAAAAGGTGCTGGTATAGTCATCACTGACGCTCTCATATGATACCAGTATTTTGGTGATTATTCCGTCTCTGTTAATGGTCCAGTGGTTGTACTAGCAGTGTATGGTTATCTTGAAATCTTTAAGCGTTTCATGTCCAAGCAATAGGTTGTATTGTCTATGGTCAAACACCACAGCACTAATACACATGGCTAACCCCTTGATCTTGAGTTGTAAATCATCCACTACCCCAAAGCAAGGAGCAACACTTCCATTGGCCATTAAGTAACGTTGGTTGCAGGTTTGGATCTCCTCTACCCTGATTTGATCCAGGAAATGGATAGATATAATGTTAGCATACACACCTCCATCCAGTATGATTTTAGTGGGGACTCTGTCTAGGGTGCTGTTTACGCGTGGGGCTCCATACCCAGTTAACAAGGCCTCTTGAGAACGTCTTTTCTGGGTATAAGATATAGCAACATGCATTTTACTTCAAAAGGCGGGACTTTCTCTACAGAAATCTTCCAATGAGACTTTGATTTTGGTATTAGCCAAGATCTTGTTTGCTGATAAGCCTGTTTCAACTTTAGTAGGTTGTTTAGGACTTGCTTATTGTCAACATTGTGATTAACCAAGGCAGGAATTGGGAGAGTGTTTCCATTTTTATCCTGGTATTTCTTTAGTGCTGACACAAATACTTCTTCAGGCGTAAAACTAATGTCCATAGGTTTCCATGTTTCACAAATAGCAGTTTGGAAAGGGTTCCCTGGGGTGTCAGTTTCCATCAGTTTGTTGCTTGATGTGTTTTGATCAGGTGTCTGCTTGGGGGTTTGATCTCTGTTCTCTGTTGTAATTGGTTTCAGTTGTGGTTGGTCATCTGCAGTTGCAGGCTTGTCCTGGGAGTTTACAATCTCTTGAGGTATTGTGATTGGTTCTGGTTCCAGTTGGGGGAGCTTGGCAGTACATGTGTAGTTTTAACAGTTTCCACATTTAATACATCAGGGTCTTTGAAAGGGTTTACAATATTAGCCTCCTCTGTTTTGACTAGTTTGGTACATTTGAACAGATCATTTATGAGGATAGCCTCTTTTTTGTTTGGGTGACAATCAATCAGTCTACCAGCAAGTTCTTGAATGGCGTCAGGGATTATTTCCTTGTTTCAAGTAATCAACAATAAAAGTTAATTTATTCTGAGCTTCATCGTTGAACATTGACGGCATGTCAATTTCTTCTAATTCCAATTTGGATTGAGGAACAAAGGTTTCATATTCTTCTTCCTTTCCTTGTGCCTGGACCCACGTTTGATGAAGTACTTCTTGGTAGGTTTTTTCAACACCTGGGATTCCTCCCAATTGGGTTAGCTGTCTCAGATTTGTTTCTCAATACCTTTTGCTAGAAGGTGGTCAGGTTCTTTCAGGGTCCAGAGTGCCCTGGACAGTCAGCTGGCCTCTTTAAGGTGATTAAACATGCAGATTGGAAGCCCCCACAAAGCACTTTCCAGGGCAAAATCCCCCCTTTCAACTAAAAAAATAGCCCGGGATTCAAGAGGCACACAATCCTTGAATCCCTGGCATTGAGCTTGTTAACAAATCTGGGCCACCTACCTATTGGGAAATGGCACATCAGGAGCGCAGTTGTTCAATTGATTCATTGCAGAAGCTAAAAATAACTGTAGCAACTTGCCATGCTGCAAAATTCAAAGGGTTCATGTTATAGCAGCCAATGAGAGCTCACCCTCTTTGCCAAACATGCAAATTCCAGGTAAAATCACAAATTCACCTCCAAATGATGCCATCAATTCTCTGGTGGCACAAAAGGCCATATAATCATCAGTAAGTATAAGTAGTGAGGGGGAGAAGCCCTCCTCACTGTTGACATCTTAATAAAGTGAGTTTATGCCTAAAAATTATTATCTTATTGCAGGAATTGTCTATTTTTGCTCCAATTTAATTATTCTCTTTGCATCTATCCGTGAATCCACTACTCAATACAAGCTTGCATACCCATATCCTCCTGGCCATACTCCTGTTGTCCTTGCCAAACCGCCCTGCGCCCTTGACCTGGAGTACTTCCATCCCCATCACCTGGATCTACCACCAGTAATGAAGGATATACCAACTGCTCCTCCTCTCCCTGACACACCTCCTGCCCAAGACTTCAGCAAACTGGGGTTTGTCTACATAAAAGTATTGGGGCTGGCCAACCAAGTCATGCCCTATACTGGGAGTTGGTTCCCCCTAGCCACTGCTCTGAACTACCTGGTCTACATAGCGCCTATTGTGTACATGGCCTTTCAGGCCCAGCCTGCCTCCCCTGTGGGAGTCCAGCCGGACTCTAGTATGGGCCATGATAGGTTCATTGTTCTTGGTGTTGGCTTTAATGAATTCAATTAGGCAACTGGCTTCCGCATTGGAGATCTCCTTACGTTCAACAGATACCTCTTCAGGGGATGGCGCCATCTCTCTATAGGTGGGCGCCGCGCAAGGGGGAGTTGCAAACAATGCAAGAGATGGTACAAATGGAATAAACTTCAAGTCCTGGATTTTAACTCATTTGTTTTTGGACAGAGTGCCCTTTCCTGAGCGCTCAAATTGTTTTTCCATTAGCATATCTGCTAAGAATGTCTCCCTAGGGCAGTTCTTTCAAAGTTTGCAATCACTGCACACATGGTCTTCCTTGCAGTAACAACACTTTTCTGGGCAGTTTTTTGCTTGGTTCTCCACAGATTGGCAGTTGAAACATAACCCATTGTTATACCAAGGAGCAGGCTTCCCAGATGCCATGAATACCTTTAGAACCTTGTTGAGCTTATTGGTTAGGTCACTTTGTTTGGGATCTTTGGATGACTTCTTGGAGAATGGGTTCCATGCTGAAGCTTTATTAGCTTTTTTGTCAGGGAGATCCTCTACTTTGATTCTGTAGAATTTTTCTACTAAATTGTAAGCCTCAGTAAGGTCCTCAATATCACGCTCCTCAATGGTCATGCGGTATTCCAAGGGTACTGCACGTTTAAAGAAGGCAAAGCCAATTCCTGAATTGAAGTTGGCTTCAATCTCTGAGCAACTTCCTTTGAGTCCTTTCTGGAGTTTGCAACGGATGGCTAAACAAGCTAGGGCACGGTACGCGTCAATGAACTTGTCTACTGTTTCATGATCTTGGATCTGAATGTTTTCAAGTTTCTCGATGATATCAATATGTTTATCACCAAAGCAGTTGATTGCCATGGACTTCCATTTGTCCCAACTATCAAATTCCAGGACCATATTGTGCCATTTGGCAGGCTTATCAGCTAGGAATTGTCTAACATTGAAGACCATGTCAGACTTACCAACAAGGTATTCTTTGCAAAACTTTTCATACTGACTAACCCACCATTCAACGTTGGTAGCAAAAAACTTAGGGAAGTTGCAGGCGGTCATAGAGCAGGCCATGAGGATACCTTCAGGTACCATAACTAATTCCTTCCCTTCCAAAGAGCTAGAAGGAATACTTGACATCTTGGACTAGGCTTTAATTGACTTGAATTGACTTGAAACTTGTACTTGTACTTGAATTTGGGCAGGATCACCATGTGAAAACCAAGGGATTAGATACCGGTGTTTTCAGAAAGACAAATGGTTGGTTTGTTATTAATTGGATTTGTTCTGGGCAGTGTGTTTTATATGATATTTAACAAAAGAAAATATCAAATAGGAAAGAGAAAATTTATTGATAATTCAGTATTTTTTGAATATCAACTTATATACTAGAATGGGCAATAGAAGGAATATGCCATAATTGTAAGGCAGTGAAGGGGTGGAATTGGGAATTAATTAGAACCACTGGTTTGCTTAAAGAGGTGTAATAAGTGTGAATCTGATGATCTCACAACAATGCAGAGGTGTAATTCTACCTGCACTATCAAGTGGAGCTTACTTAAAAGGCTGGAATAGGATCTGTAAGGAACATGTGACTTGGCTTCATCACCCTGCTTAACTGAGAAATCTACACAATCCAATTCCAGATAAAAGTATACCTTTACTAAAAAACAGTTATTGGTCTATGATTTTTGTTTTGCAGTTTATAGCTATCATGCAATTATATTCCCATGAAGAATTAAACCTTATCAAAAGTATTACTTGTCCTGATAAAATAGATCCACCTACTCCATTTGATCAGACAGAGCTGTGTAATGATAAAATAATAGTGAAACTATTTGCTTTTCATTATACATTAATGATAATATTGTACTCAGCTCATTAATGACAGCGTTTTATTATAAAACAAGCCCAACCATTATCACTAAGCTTTTCATATGTCATGTTTTAAACTGAAAGTCAGTTATATCATAAATATTGTATGCTGTTGTGATTTAAAAAGTTTTCTAGATAGCCTATTAGGAGTTTAGGTTGGTCAAGGAGGCCATATGCTTGGCTCAAGTCAGATCATTTTTAAAATAAATACGGACCAACTGCTTACCCTGATAGTGACTAAATAACTTAAGATGTGGGGGATCCAAGAAAATCATGGTTGCTTTTCCATTACTCCTGGCCTGAATATTTTTAAAATAAAGTGAATCCTTTATTGATATTTGGAAAGCTCATGTTCCATGTGAGAAATCCTGGCGTTCAACTTTCTGACGTCTGGTGATCACTTCCATGCTTTAAATTTCCCATAGTCTTAGATACTGTCACAGTAGGTTCCATCATGCTGGGTATTATCTGCCTAAGCAAGAAGGCTCAAAAAGTCAGAAAACCTTTATCAAAATTAACCAAGTTAACAGATTTAAATCAAACAGTCAATCAAAAATGGGTTATGGCTGCTCCAGGCTGTCAGCTGAAACCAGTTCTCCTCTTCTATTGACATTGATAAATTGGCGTAATTTGAGGGTCACCCAATATGAGCTTTTCAATCAGCATGGTTGTCAGAAACTAGTCACACAAGGGTTCTTTGCAACCTGGACCAGATACTTACTTGACAATATGGAAGGAATAAGAGGTCAAGACTCAGGTGGTATTGCTTAGTCAATTTTTCTGGTATATATTGAATAATTTTCACTGTTTCAACTCTAAGAGTTGAGTCCTCCTAAAATTTTACTGAATAAAAATCATTTATCCCAAGTTCTAATTTACTTTTTAAAAAATGCATCCTGTGGTTGGGTTGTTACAATATTTTCTGTACAATCTGATTATCAACAGAATAATTTCTGGAAGATGGGGTCCTGCAGTTGGAACTTTGTTGTTGGTGCTGCCCAAAGTTAATTTTGCGCCAGCCAATTTTGCAGCTCCTCCCCCCATTCTTGAAACTGAAAATTGTGTAGACTCCCAATGTCCAAAATTTTACTCTGAAGATTTGTTGATGTTGTCTCAGGCCATTTATCTTAGGCTAATTTGGTTAGGATTAATTGTTCTGCTTAATCCTGGTATTACAATTGGAAATTTTACAAAAAGATACTTGAAGCCATGTTGGTGGTTAATCATTAATTCTATGTGGATTTGGGTGGTAATTCCCCATCACTTAGAAATGGCTTCATACTATCCCGCAATTTCTGTCACAGATACAAGCTATCTCTATCTCTCATTTCATGGTAGTCTTCTTCCAGTTAAAAGAAAAATGTATAAAACTTAAAATAATTGAGAGGAAAGCAATAATTATCACATAAGCATATCTATTTAGTATAATCATGTCCTCATTATATACTATTTTGGGTATAATTGGCTGAAAACCCCACTGGTTCTGGGATCACACCTGAATTACTATAATATGAACTATGAAATAACACTATCATTAATCCATGATGTTTACCAATAATATTGATTTATTTTTAAACTATAAGAATATACCCTAGTAAATTTTGAATTTTTTTGACTCATTCATGAACAAGTACTACCATGGCTTAAAGCATTCCAGACTCCTGGCACCAAACCCCTGCAGAAAACATGTATTCCTGATTCAAGCTTCCATTATCTTATCTGGGGAATAGCTGATTAATCCTGAATACCTAGACACTATTGTCTTTAATTAGAAGTTTCTGCGCTAATTGATTTTCTATTAAATCTGATCAAAATGGTTTGAAATTCAAACCAGGCACCACCATAGCTCCCAGTAATGTTTCTAGGAAGCGCCCCAGCACCTGAAACCTTCCCTGGTGGTGCTTTAAAAATTGATTAGGTGGTGTAGCAGCACTTTTAAACCTAACACCTTTTTTTCAAAAAGCGCTTTTAAATCTTAATTAATAAGTGTAATTTTGATTAACATTAACCAATCTTCTTGAAACAATCAAGTCCATTTTGACCCTGTGATTAAATCCTTGTTAATCATATTCAAGGTTGTCAATTAAACTTCATGGTCAATTAATTGGTTTGAGACACCTAGTCTCATAATCTGAATTAGTTAGATTATTCATTTTGGCTCTCAATTAGTACAGCCTAATTGATTCCTGGGTACTTTGTTAATAAGTTGGAAAATCTCTCCAAGGCCAATCCTTCTGTTTTGGATTTCAACTGATAAAATTCATAACAATTCAACCCCTTTGTGAAACCACAGCCCAGCATAACTGTAATACTGTCACACTCCTTCACCTGAATTCTAACTGGGAGACCATATCCTCTATTATCAACATCAATTAGGAGGATAATCAAATACACTATACTCATTATGGATCAGCCCTTTTAAGATTGCTTTCAAATATGGGGCTAAGCATACCCTCAAACTGCTGTATATTGAGGCACCTTTGACCCTATCCAGGCCAATTCTCTCTGCAAGTATATACCACTGGCCAACATTGATGGGGATGTGTCAGGGATTCACTCATTGGAGAGATTCTCCCCAATTGAATGAGGGAGAGCTCCCAGATTAATCTTGACTAGAGTAGACCCTACTGGAATCCCTATCATTAACATATGTGAAAGATGGCCAAATAAGCAAAATATTCCCAGGAAGGTGTGGTGAAACTCATCACTAGTTGGCTGCTGGAATCCTGATTGTTGTTGAGTGCTTCCTGACTAAATAGGATCCAGATTTTCTTCTCAATAGGGCCATCATTCCGGGTGTGTATGATAAACAACTAGCTTCTGGATTGTTTAACCCCAACAACTTGATTCCGGATTGAAAGTACACCAATTCTCAGTTAAATTACTTTACCAAACTTTTCACCAACTGTTGTTGAAGATTGACTACCTCAACCTTCAGCCTCATTAACCCCCTTGTGCTGCTGGGGCTGTTCCACCTTCTCCTGATTGTTGGGCTGATCTTCCATGTTCACATTCATTTCCCCCTCCCTCAATCCCCAAGCAATGACCAACTTACCTTGAGTCATCAAGTAAGCTGTAGTATTTAAACCCCTTCTCTTCTTCTCAATAAAGATATATGTTATACCCCCTTATATTAAGCTACACCACTGATTACTTTGTTGAGTGTATAATCTTAGGACTACAAAGGCTAGTCTCCTCCCATCAACTAAACTGCCAACTAAGCTTGACTAGAAGTCACTCATTGAGGATTTGCTCTTGAGTAATTGCTGTTGCTACTACTCTAAACCCTTTGTCATTCTTTAGGCCAATCACTTTGTATTATCTCCACTTTTATGGTATCCAACTAGTCCAATACTGAGTGTATCAACTGACACCTAGATTTTCCTGCAATCTCACTATCAGAAGCCTAGACTGTCAACCAACCAACCAACAGACTTTCCCTAATTATTGTAGTAAGATTACCACATCTTAGTGCTCACTACAGGGGCTTTTAGCCAATTCTTTTACCAACCTCTTATTGACGCCTATAAAGCCTCTGACAAGGGAAGAACCTATTTAATATGATTAACACAAGATCCTCTGGAGTGCCACTCTTGCCTTTGAATGACAATATCCAAAGAGTTGGTTGTTCCAATAGATCTGGCTCTCCAGCCACTACTCATTCAGCACCATCTCAAGCAAGCACCACCAACGTGGGATCAGCTGGTAGTATTCACCCCCAAAGGATAAGCCAGTTGTCAACTGGAAGAAATATTTCCAGACCCTCAACCACTGCCGCTAACAATTCCACCAGACCAAACCAGTCCCCCCTTGGGAGTTGCACCACAGCCAATCAAGTAAACCAATAGGCCAACACTCCAAGCAGGGTGCTAAACAACCCCAACAATTGACCAAGTCCAGTAGAGCAACTTTGCTCTATGGAAATTCCCACGGTTCAACCAATCCTGATCCCTCCTCTGGGACCCTGGGAACCTTCTAGCTGACCAGTACAACTGTTGGTCCCAACCTTTGAGGCCTTTAACTTCTCTGCTTCTTGGGTCAGTCAAACCCTTGATTGTTGGCCCTCGGCGCCCATTTACCCTGTTTCCAATAGTCTCAGTCTGAAGTCGTTCCCAATTGCTCCTTCTATTGGACCAGCCAACACTGACCCATATCTTCCTCTGGATACTTCAGCAGAGACCACCAACACGGAGCAAGACCTGCAGGAGATTGAACAAATGATCAAGCACAACAATGGAGTTCTTCCTCAATCAACTGTCAGCAGTTTGGACAGATTGATCACGTATACCACAAGGTTTGACCATCCCAAACTTATGGACGCTGTAAATAGACTTAATCAGGTCAATGTCAGCCTCTGAGAGCTCAATAATTGACATGAAGACCTACAACAGTTGACTATAAGTTTTGAGTGCCAAGGTGAATGGAATAATATCACCAACCAGCAACTGGAAGAGTCTGACGCCCGTGCCGGAGCAACTGCAATCCATTTAGAAGGGATAACTCAAGAGTCAAACACCTTCATGGATACTCAGTTTACTCCTCTCCGCAACTTAACTGTTGCCTTGACTGCCAACTTGGAGCCATCCGCGGTGCACCTTGAGGCTCAAGGAGCAATCCTCACTAATTACCATTGTCACATGCAAGAATTAATGCAACAGATGAGCCAACTGTCTTGAGCAACCTCTGCAAAAAGTGCTGTTCAACAACAGCAGAACACAGCAATCACTCATGTGGATGCTGAGGTTACCAGGCAATTTAATGAAAATTGTACACAGATTGAAGAGTTACAACATCAATGTACCAAAGATTTAGCTACCACTACTTCTGCAGTAGTGGAACAGCTTACCAACTACAACCAAGGAGCACAACAGGCACACACTGCCAATCAAGACCTAACAGAGCAAGTAGGTGGGTTTACAGCTCAATTGGCTGGCACCACCACTCTACTGAACAATCAAGGACAAGTAGTTAAAGTGCTAAGAGTAGCCACAACTACTCTAGAAGAATGCTTTGATCAATTGGCCATTGGGGATCCAACTACTCACAATCCCACCATCATTGGTAACATCCTCAATCATGGTTGAGCCAACCCTGCTCAACCTCCCCAATATACTCCTCCCAACATAGCAACTGGAGCAAATCTAAGCCAATTGGGAGTGCAGGTTCAAGAAACCACCATTACTGCTGCCAGAGAAGCCCTGAGAGCCACTGACGCCAGTCCTGCTGCCAACACCACCAGCCCAACTAATCCAATAGTAGTAGTTCTAGTGCCAATTCTGGTTCTGAGGATGAATTGACAATCTCATCTTCTACGTATCAGCAAGGAGTTCACCGTGGTTCTAGTTCAGGAAGAAATAAGCCAAATAGTCTCTTCAAGACCGATTCTCCATGAACAGTCACATTGACATCCACATGTGGCTGGACACTTTTGAGAAGGCTAATGAAGGACTAGTATCAAGAGAAATGGGTCTAGCCTGTATTTGTATGCTAGAAAAAGCAATATTGGCTGACATCTCTCAGCATCTTCCCAGAAACTACAAATACAAGTATGTGAAAAAAAGCTCTTCTTTAAGTCTTTGATTAAGAAGCAAGGGGAAAAATTGACAGGGATAACTTCCTGGTTCTAAAAATTAAGAACTTTGAAGATTTCCCCCGTGAATTCCAATCTATGGTAAGTTGGCTGCAGGTGAAAAACCTCATCAGCCCCAACAACTGTTGCTATGCCCTTTGTCATGCCTTGTTACCATACAAGGATCTCTGGCTTGAGTTTTCTGGTCAGATTAATGGCCTTCACAACATCACTTCAATTATAGAGCAAGTCTTTATCTTAGGGCAACTCAAAACTCAGTTAGATTGTCTAAAGCATACCAACTGACAGGTTTATGACACCACAGAACCATCCCCAATTTCTGTCATCAATCTTTGTCTTCTTACCAGAGCAACTCTAATGCCCAGTTAACTCCATACCATATGCGGCTCAACTACACAGGCTGCAGCATTTGTAAGGAAAAGACAAATATGCAGAAGGATTGCCCCAACTTTGCTAAATACAAAAAAGTACAGAAGATGTTTAGAAACAGAACTCAGGGCCGGCCTGGAGTTCACGTAGTTTCTACTGAGGACACAGTCCACATAGAAGACTACTTCTCTTCCAACAAGGATTCAAAAAACAAATATGTGATGGACTCAGGGAGTCCCCATCACCTCTGCCTAAACCTCCCCCCAACAACCTAGCCAGTATCTTTGTTGTGTTATCAAATCCAACCAGTAAGAAATCAGCACGTGCTCAACAACTAGAGAAAATACATGCCTTAATGGAATCTCTTAACTCTAGTATTACCGTCCAACCTTCTGTCCCTACCTGTCCCAGCCTGTACCCAACCTGCCCTTGACTGACTCCAATAGTGATTCCAAAGATGTTCTCCTGTATCCTGACAATTCTTTTATCAATGTGTTCCTTCCTATCCCAATAAAGACCTTCCTGAAAGCTCTACCTATGTTCAAGGATTGCTTGGATGCCCTACAAGAGCATATAAGAAACAATCCTATATGTAATATCACTAATAATACCATCAATCCTTCCAAAACATGCACATGGGTTCAACTTAAAGTCTTTGACACTCCAATCCGGGCTGTTTTCAACACAGGAGAACCAACAACAATAGTCTCATCTCAACTGGTATCCAAGCTTTGCTTTAAACCAGACTTGGCTTACAACAAAAGCTTCTCTACTTCCAGAGACCAAAAAACCATTGCAGCCGGTGCATATAGTAGTATTCCATTGATATTTGGCAAGTTAGTCCTAATGACAAGTGCTGTTGTGCTAAAATCCACCAGCTATGATATGCTAATAGATACCAACCTGCTATGACAATACAGCGCCATAATAGCCATGGGCACTGGAACAATAACCCTTATGGGATATTCTATTCCTCTATTGTTTAACAACAATCAAACATTGTACATGGTTTCTCAAGGAAAAGCTGATCAACATCATACTTTAATTAATTATCCCCATGGTGTTATGGGTATTCCTTATTGTCTTGCTAATCCACATACCAAGACCCTTCAGTCTTATGCTAACTCTGCTACAGGAATTAAACTAAACACAAATCATTCAATGGTAATAGAGCCTTTCATGCAAGTAGTTGTTAGCACTGGTATTCTGTTTGACTTCCCTCCCAGAATGTCTCTCAATGTGTTTAGCCTTCCCCACCCTTTGCTGGTCAAACCAATTGCAGCCCCAGGATTTTGTGATAAAGCCAACCATTCTGAACTTAAGGTGTTATTAAAAAACCTGTCACCAAAGAAGATTGTTGTCCAGAGACACCAACCAATTTCATACTGTCGCAGATTAAATGGATTAGACATTAAGTTGTCTATCTAGGAATTGAGCAACAGAACAGTTGCGCAATTGCGCTATTGTATCCTGATTTTACTAGGGATAAAGACGTTTAAAACGCCTCTAAAATGGGTGTTTGATTTGCCTTTCAAATGCGCACAAGGCACGGGCTTTATTTCTGGAATTATAAGTAGAACAACAAAGTTATTCTTATCTACATCCTTAAGGAAAGTCGTGTGGAAGCAGTTGTTCTCTTGCGGTGGACTTTTAGCTGTGCCAATCCACTCTCCTCCATTAGGGAAGTCCTTCTGTCTATGCCTCCCTGCCCCTGGTAGCAATTCCCCCGCCTCACACTATATAAGTGTGATACTATCTAAATAAACACCAGTTTTGTCTTATTATCTTCTTATATTCTTCTGTCCTTACCCAGGCTGTCACTATACCACAACAGGTATAGTATTAAGATAAAGAAGTAGTAGACTAACTATTTGTAGAAATCAGCACCCAGGCTGCATATTTTACAACGCATACATTAGGATTGAGCCAACAACAGACATTGATTCTGTCTACTACGTTAGAAACCTATCATAATTAGGGATTTTGAAGACACCTCTGACTCATTCTCACTCAGTATTAGCCGTCATTCCACGTGAAGAGATGTCTGGTCTTTCTGAGGGGGAGATGTCCAAGTTTGAAAAACTTTTAGATGAGTTCAAAGACATCTTTGCAACATCCAATTTTGACTTAGGTTGTGCAAAAGGAGTCAAACACAAAATCAACGTCGGTGACTCAGCCCCTATCTACCAAAGGTCATATTGTCAATCACCCAAAGAAATTGCAATAATCAGTGAAGAAGGTCAACAACTTCTAAGCGCTGGTCTTTTGACACCATCAAGTAGTTCCTGGGCTTCCCCTCTCCTGCTAGTTAAGAAGAAAGATGGCACAAACCAAGTTGTCATTGATTACCAACAGTTGAATCAGATCACCAAGAAAGACAAATATCCATTGCCACGTATTGACAAAAAACTAGACCAACTAGGTGGTGCACATTAATTTTCAGCAATGGACTTGGTCTCTGATTACTGGCAAGTACCAATGGCCAAAGAGGATCAAGAGAATTGCGCCCTAATCACAGCAGTGGGATTTTACCAACCAACCAGAATGCCCCAAGGATTAGCAAACACACCAGCTACCTTCCAACAACTCATGGATAGTACATTTGCCAACCTTAAACTAAGTTGTGTTCTCATATACTTGGACAACATAAAATTTTTCTCCAAGACATTTGATGAACATCTTAGCCACTTGAAGGAAGTCTTCATAAGGCTTCAGAAGAAAGGGTTGAAACTAAAGTTGTCTAAGTGCTCTTTCTTTAAGACTCATTTGGAATTTTTGGGTCATGTCATCTCCAGCAAAGGAATCAGACCTATCCCAGCCAAGACGTTGGCCATAGCTCTGATGCCTTCCCCCACCAACACAAAAGGAGTACAAGTAATCCTAGGCATGGCAGGATACTATCACCAATTCATAACCAACTTTGCAGAAATAGCCCAACCACTCTTTCACTTGTTAAAGAACTCCACCAACTTCAACTGGACTAAAGATTGTGAAGAAGCATTCCAATCCTTGAAAGATGTTCTGATGACTAATCCTCTACTAGTGTACCCTTATTATTCCAAGCCTTTTGCCCTACATACCAACACTTTGAATGTTGCTATTGGTGCAGTACTATCACAAAATAACGACAAAGGCAAGGAACATCCAGTTGCTTATTTTTCAAGAACTCTCAACAAGCATGAACAAAACTACAACACTACTGAACGTGAATGCCTCATAGTTCTTTATGCTATCAAAGAACGTCAACCATATGTTCATGGAACACACTTTACAGTAGTCACTGACCATTTGAGCCTAGTATGGCTACAAAAAATGAAGAATACATAAGGTAGATTAGCAAGATGGGCCGCCAAGTTGCAAAACTTTGACTTCAACATCATCCACCAGCCAGGAACCAAACATGGAATTGCTGACGCCCTATATAGACTACCAATTGTTGTCGCATTAGGAGAGGACCTCAATAGTTTATATGAATTAATCAGTTGACCTGAGCAATGGAGTTCTTTAGACAACCAAGTTAAAAGGATGCTCCAAGAAATGAGTCAAAATGCATTCATAAAGGATGGTAAACTCTTCAAGATTTATAAGGGCACCATTCTTCCCTATATTTGTCCCTCCAACCAACTTTCCTGCCTTGATGAGTTTCACCGACAATTAGGTCATTCAGGAATACAACAGATGATGAAAAACATGTCAGAATATGTTTATTGGTAAAATATGACAACTGGCATTGCTGAATACATTGACAAATGCCTTCAGTGTGCCAGGTTTAGAGAGAAACCTAGCCAACACTCTTGCCAATTTTTCCTGCCTGGATACGCTTTCCAGACTGTGTCAATTGATGTTGTCAGACCACTCCCAAGCACTGGTCCAGGAAAACTGAAGTACATCATAGTTGAAATAGATCACTTAACCAAGTAGATCAAGGTACAACCTGTTGCCTCTGCCAACTCTCTACAGACTGCTAAGTTTGTGCTTCAAGAAATCATTGCACAACATGGCTGTCCTGCAAAAATTCTAACCAACAATGGAACCAACTTTGTCAAAGCTATCCTACCCTGGTTACATGACTTGATGGGAATTCAGAGCACTTCTTCAGCTCCCTACTGTCCCAAGACAAACAGAGCCGTTGACCAAGTCAATGTAACCCTAGTTAGAATACTTAAGAAATTAGCATACAATCAGCTTTCCTCATGGGATATACAACTAGGTGCAGCTTTCATGGCAAAACAATTCACTGTACACTCCAGAACTGGTGTCAGCCCATTCAAGATGATTTATGGCCAACAACCTGGACTGCCCATGCACTTGGTACCCCTGAACACCAATTGTAGTGAATCTACTTATTTTCAACAATTGTATACCCTGACCAAGCAGATAATGTAAACTCAGTCTCAAGCTTTCAACAGCTTAAAGAAACATCAAGTAAAAGTTACTCACAAGACCAGGTGAACCTACCAGCACTTCCAACGTTCCAAGTTGTTGACCAAGTTCTGATGTATCAACAACAACTTCACAAGCCACAGAATAAGCTAGACAGCTTATGGACCAACCCCTGTGAAGTTATTGCCAAAGTAGTCTATGATGTCTACAATCTTAAGGATTTAACTTCTGGACAACTCATTAATTGTGTCCATGCTAAATTCCTGAAAGAATTTCCAGCTGACTCTTTGAGACTGACTGGACCTCTGGCTAAGGTTTAGGGTTACCCTTCCCTTACCTATTTTTTATTACCTCTATTTTTGTGCTTTATAACATACCCTTAACTCTATTATAAGGATGACCCAAAGAAAAACATAAGAAGAAAACATGAAAGAAGAAAAGGACTTTTATTTGCTATCTTGCTCATTTGAGGGAAACAACAAATGCAAGTGTATAAAGCACCTCACAAAGATGATGCATAATTAACACTGCCTTACCAACAATATTGGTCTCCAAAGGTTTACTGGAGCCAACTTTGCGGAAATTCATGAAATCAGGGAATTTGACTTGGTCCACTTGTGTCACGCCAAAATTGGAATCAAAAAGTCCAAACACCAGAAGACCACGGCTAGCCAGAAATTCCAACTGAGATCCCTTAGCTAACCAGCTATTCAAGAACTCAGTAAGTTGTTCCTTAGTTATATCTGGAATCTCTTTGGCTGACACATCCTTCTCATGGGTTACTTCAAAAAGAATCTCTAAGGTGAGAAGATACAAAAAATCCATCAATTGGCCATAAGTAAAGTTATCCTCCTAGGACAAGGTAATGAAGAATAACTCCCGGTACTCCGCAGGACAACACTTTCCTACTCTATTTTGAAGAGATATTGCTTGTGATGCCATATGATACTCCCCAGGCATGGCCCAACTAAGAGCCACGGGATGACAGATTGCTAAGATTTTCTCTTGTTTCTCCTGGCTAAGCTCTGAATCAATTGCCTCTCAAAGAAACCGGTCTAATTCTACCTCATACAATTGTTGTTCAGCCGACAAAGATGTGTTCTCCATACAACAAAGAAGAGGAATTGGCGTCTTGCCATCTGGAAATTCCACCTTAAATGCCTTGTGAAGTTCTCTCCAAGAGGATCCTAGCCAAAGGACGTTGCTATCAAAATCCATGGGCACTGCATACCCCATGTTGGTGTCCTAAGCATGGTTGATAATGTATTAGTTCTTGTTGTTACCTCAGGTATTGGCTTCATAGTGCTCAGATTCAATGCCTCAGTACTTTTTTTGGACATTCTTGCATCAACCAGCTTTTTGAAAGCCAACACTTCCTTCTGGATGTCCCTGATTATCTCCTTGGTAAGATTCTGTTGATTGGTAGGCTTTTCCTTCTTAGTGGTAGACACAACTGGCTTACACAACACAACCCAAGGTTTCTTTCTGGTCTGTTCCAAGGCTTTCTGTTGCTCATTGACGTCAATAGCCTTCTGATAGTTACTCAAAGTACTCATTGAGTGTATCTGTTGGCTGCTACTGGCAATGGATGTGATCTGTTGTCAAAAATGCTCTAACTCTTCCATTTCCTTGGCATAGTTGTCCAGCATACTGGATACCTCAATCAAACCTTTTATGATTGTTTCATTCTCCTCTATTACAGTTGATTGTTTGGCAACCAGTTCTGCAACAAGTTTTTTGATATCCTCCATTTTCTTGCTGATTAGCTCTATGAGATTCCGCATTTATAGTCTATTTATGTGGGGGGATGTGTGGTGAAACTCATCACCAGTTGGTTGCTGGAATCCTGATTGTTGTTGAGTGCTTCCTGACTGAATAGGATCCAGATTATCTTCTCAATAGGACCATCATTCTGGATGTGTATGATAACAACTAGCTTCTGGATTGTTTAACCCCAACAACTTGATTCTGGATCAAAAGTACACCAATTATCAGTTAAATTACTCTACCAAACTTTTCACCAACTGTCGTTGCAGATCAACTACCCTGATCTTCAGCCTCATTAACCCCCTTGTGCCGCTGGGGCTGTTCCACCTTTTCCTGATTGTTGGGCTGATCTTCCATGTTCACATTCATTTCCCCTCTCTCAATTCCTAAGCAATGACCAACTTACCTTGAGTTATCAAGTAAGTTGTAGTATTTAAACCCCTTCTATTCTTCTCAAATAAGATATACATTATACCCCTCTTATATTAAGCTACACCATTGATTACTTTGTTGAGTGTATAATCTAAGGACTACAAAGGCTAGTCTCCTCCCATCAACTAAACTGCCAACTAAGCTTGACTAGAAGTCACTCATTGAGGATTTGCTCTTGAGTAATTGCTGTTGCTACTACTCTAAACCCTTTGTCATTCTTTAGGCCAATCACTTTGTATTATCTCCACTTTTATGGTATCCAACTAGTCCAATACTGAGTGTATCAACTGACACCTAGATTTTCCTGCAATCTCACTATCAGAAGCCTAGACTGTCAACCAACCAACAGACTTTCCCTAATTATTATAGTAAGAGTACCACAGAAGGGTTTAAAATAGTTTAACAGATAGTAGACACTGGTATAACGCAAGACCAACCAGGGGGCTTTGCAATGTGTAATAGAATGGAATTGGGATGTTTCAATGTACAGAGCATGCCAGCAACATGACCCAAAACAATACCAAATTGAGTCTTCTGATTTTTTGGTGGGGGTAAGATCAGGAGTTTCAAAGTTCACGTTGGCTTGCCCATAACTGATTAACACACAAAAAGTCCATACAAGGAAAATGAACTTCATGCTGTTGGAGGGGGAAACTTTAGAATCTACTAATTAAGTGTTTAGAAGTTGAAAATATAGATTTATTGATTGATAGGAATATAAAATTGTTTGAGCAATTGGCTCAGGGGGGATTTTTCAGCTTAAATACTGAAGTCAAGTGGAGAAATGAACATAGTGGTTAACAGGTGATCCTGAAAGAGTAGTTTGGAAAGTATTGCTTTGCAGGTCTTCAGCAGGCTGCAGCCTGCAATGCAAGAAGAAATAATTTGGGTTATTGCCTTGCAGTATTCTTCTGTACTGTGGTTGTGGTTGTCTTTTGGTTCTGGATGAATGGTAATTATATGGCTTGGTTGATCTGCAACAAATGATTGGCTTTATGGTTCCTCTGAATATTGTTGATATGGCTTTAAGCATTTAATTTTTACCTGATTGGCTGTTGGGAGTTTTAGAGCTAACTTAAATGCTGTTTTGCTGTTGCTGTCAGATTCATCATCTGGTTCCTGGATTTTTGATTTTAAACTAGAATTTTATATTATCAACTTGTTTTTTTGCTTTTTCTTTCAATAGCACATTCATTAATCAATTTTGAATTTGTTTTTGAACTGATTAATTTAATAAATTTATTATTAATGATCTTTCCCACTTGAGCATTTAAAAAAGCAACTTAGAATTCTTGTGTGTACTAAGTGACCCAGGGTTTGATTTACTGTTTGTGAAAGGGATGAAATCCCTTACAGGGTGATGCTGTTGTATGGAGCTAAATATACTGGTATTCTGGTCATTGTCAACACACTTAACATTTAGCCATTGCCTAGTTTGATGCCAATCTAATATATAGTTTGACATGCCATAAATGGCAATAAACCAATACCACATGACTTGTCCAGGTATCCAGCAACTCAAATCCATTCTGTACATGATTACCCTTATCTTTGATCCAACTTAAGTCCCTGCCACAGCGCAAGCTATATAAGTCTAAAATATTATCCAATAAAATATACTTCTCTCCTTCTTAAATCTATATTAAAAGCTTCCCAAAAGTTGCTCCTCATTACTGGTAGCAGCTACAGTTTTTGACCACACCTACAAAAAAGGAAGGACTGAACAGAACCTGCACACCTTTGCTCATGTACTAAACCAGGCTACATCTCAGGATACCTAGAAAAAATTCTTCCACACCCACAACATTGATGAAGATATACCTAGTGGATGCACCATATTTGAAGGACTGGTCATGCCCAAAGCATGTGCCAAGATAATTTAATACAGTTCTCTCTCCAACCACAAACAAACACAAAATTACCATCACAAGAAAAGTTAACAACATCAAGTACATTGATATCAACAAGTTCTTTGGTAAAAACAAAGAAAACATCATTAACTGACTGGACCACTCAGCTTCTAAACTTAGCGCCAGCTGCATCCCCCACAGAAAATGTAAGGGATCCTCTTTATAGAGGAGAATACAGTTGGGGAATCAAACAAGGGTCCATTACTCTCTACAACAGGAGATAGCTTTTCAAGCTGTAGGGTAGGGGTTGGGCAAGGACCAGGGAGGCATAAGGTAGCTGGCCCCTGAGACAGAATATAAGGCAGGAACAAGGAGAGCCAGATGGTGACTATGGACCACAAATAAGGGATTCCAATCATCTGGACTAGGAGTACTATTAAACACTTAAATGAATAATAGGGCAAGATTGCTTTATTGTAGAAATAAATGTTAATCAAACAATTAAATTGGGATTGGGATGGGAGTTTTTATACTAGGGGGGGTGAAATTTGGAGTACAGACTTGATGAGTTTGAAGCCCAGATGTAATGCCTCACATTCAGTGGCAGGAATCATGATGCAGGCTAATTTTAGATACATGATAGTACTGAGTTCTTTACAGGTTTTACTTGCATCTGCATCACTGTGGGGCATAGGAACAATTAATTAACAATTAATTGAGTTGCAGTAATCTAGATCATCCAAATTTGAAAGTTGGAATAGGTCTTCAACTATTGGATAACTGTTGTCAGGGAAGTGATTCCTGACAGAAAATGAGTCCAGGAAGCCAGCAAGCGCCTGTACAAAGCTGCAGCTAACTGGTTTACCACTTGGATTGGTTCAAAAAATGACAACCAGCTAAACAACTGGAAGAGTTATAAGCTGACATAACCCACAACTTCTGTATCACTGAATCCTTCCAAGACATTACAATACAGCTCAGCAATCTTCCTCAGAAGACCACTGTCACAGCTTACACAAATGAATTTGAAGAGATATGTTGTGAATCCAAAATACAGCACAACTGACAAAATGAACACAAGAGCACCATTTATCAACAAAATGAAGCCCTTAGTTGCAGTCCTCATCTGTCCAGAGGCCTCACCTCTATGTCCGTGCTCATTGTGGAAGTCAAGCATGCAGAAAAATGCACAAATATGGAATATTCTGTACACAATAGCAACCTCTCTTCCAACAGTAATGTCAGAGATAATTCCAATGACAACAAGCCCCAAAAAACCAACCACAACAATGGAAACTTCAATTGAAACAATGATAATTGCAGCCAGAGTACAAACCACTCCTGTCCCAAGAAAGAGGGCACCACCAAAGTGAACAATGCTGAAACATTAACCCACTATGAATCTGACCCCACATTCTCTGACCTCAAAGGTCTCAAAACAAAGAAACAGGGAAAAGAAGAAGGGGAACAGGCCTAAGTGCCCCTGTCTCCCCCAAAACAACAAGAAATTGTACCAAGGCACAAACTTTTCTGCTTGCATCCCACATGTCCCGCAATCTTCTATCTTTATGAACGTAAAATTAAAGATTGCTCACAACTTCTTGTCACCCATGCACTTACAGATCACATACACATAAAATTTATTTGACTTTGGTGCTCAACACACTATGTTAAGCAAACCATTTGTAACCAAGTACAAAATACCAGTTATCAAATCCAACTTCAAATATGCCATAATGGCAGACAAATCAAAGGTTCTACTCAAAGGCAAAACAACTCCCTTCAGAATTGACCTCCAAGGCATACAAAAATCCATCAAAGGACTTGTCATGAACAACATAAACTATGAAATTATAGCAGGCATGGACTGTTTCACCTGAGTGAACCCCAGCATATGTTGAAAAACAAAGACCATGACCATCAAACGCAATGGAGTCAATTTCAACATCCTCAAAGAACCTAACAATCTCATCTTAAGAGACACAATATTTGTCCAAATCATAAATTAGGATAACTTGGAAAGTCTAACCAAAGACAGTAAGCTCCACATAATGAGGTACACCAAGTTTAATGTCATACAAACAACCAAAATTCAATCTAAAGACCTTGAAGCACTACTAAACAAATACTCCTGTGTATTTAAGGAAGAGCTCACAGAGCTACCTCCCAAACGGGAGATCAAACATGGCATTGAACTATGAAAGAACATGCCCAAACCTGCACTCCTCTACAGACTCATCCCCTGTGGTACTTTTTTATAGGGCCTCTAAGGTCAACTCAGGGGAGTATTTACCAGAAGGACTTAGTGGGCAGTGAGAGGGGAGATGCTAATCAATAGCACTTATGAGAGGAGGCAGACAGGGGGTCTGTCTTGTATACCTGATAGGAGGGTGAAGGATAGAGGCAGGAGGGTGTGTTTTGGTAAGGAACACAGATAGGCTATAGTACTCACTGCAGTGCAACACTATCTTAGCAATACAGTAATTTATATCTGTGAAGATATTGGGTAGAGCATCTATAGTACATACCACAGTACAGATAACTCATACCAATAATGGTATTCTATAACATAAGTTATGGAGGAACAGGCAGGACTGCCTGGACCTTACTCTTTCTATCAGAAGAATGGGAGGCAGCATGTATACACCAGGGTTTCCTAAGTCCACAAGGGAGAAGGAGGGGATAGCACTTGTGGTTGGGCCTGGGACACTAGCCTGGTAGGGGTGCTAGTATAGCAGGGGGACCTTCCTGTCACCTTTTGTCTCTGCAACAGGAATAGCAGGGGCTTCCAGAGGAAGAACCTTGTTAAAGGAAACTATCTAAACAGTAGAAATGTCCAGCCAAGTGCAAAGCGCAATATATGTCAAAAGTGGGTCAAAGTGGGGTCTTGTTTATTGTGAATGATGAGGACTTATATATGTATCATTGTGTACTTAGATGGAAGTAGGGAATCAGATTAAGGGAAATGCATTAATAATGTATGATCAAGAGTATCAAGCACACATAGCATTTGTAGCATAAGAGAATCCAGAGGTCTAAAGAGGTTCAACTATCAGATGAGTGGGTTCCATCATCAGAATAGAGGATCTGATACCTGTGAACATTGGGTAGTGCACCTTGGATAGTTCACATAAGATGTTGTACTGTGGACGGTGCACCTTAGATAGTGCACATAGGAGTTTTCACCTTAGAGTGCTATTTTCTGGCATCACCCCCCAGGGAGACACAAACCCTAAAAAGTTATATTGAGGATAACCTAGTGAAAGGCTTCATTTGCCCATCAAAATCTCGTGGGGGCAACAGTGTTCTTTGTGAATAAAAGGAAAGGCTCAATCTGTCTAGTATCAGACTACAGAGTTCTCAATGCAAGCACGGTAAAGAATGTATATCCCCTTCTATTTATAGAGGTCCTGTTTGCAAGACTCTCTGGGGCCAAACTTTTCTCCAAAATTGATATCACCTCAGGTTACAACCAAGTAAAAGTAAGGGAAAAGGACACAACAAAAACTGCGCTGCATACACAATTTGGATCCTTAGAGTGTAGGGTAATGGACTTTGGGATGACTAACTCTCCAACAAAGTTTCCACTATGATAAACCAAGCACTAAACAGTCTCTCAAATACATTATGCCACCTTTAAAACATCATCACATTATCAAAAATCAAAGAGGAACACCTCACACATGTTGACAAAACACTCAATTGACTTGTGAAGCACAAACTCTACTCAAAGTCTAGCAAGTGCCAATTTATGAATAATGAACTCTTGTTCTTGGGCAACATTGTCTCTGACAGTGGCATCAAAGCAGATCCAGATAAAATCAAAGCCATAAACAACATTCAACACCCCACCTCCATTAAGCAAGTTAGATGCTTTCTTGAATTAGTAGCTTACCTAAGGAAATACATCAAAGACAGCAGGAAACTCACCACACCAATCAATGACTTAACCAAGGGTAATGCCAAAAAGAAATTTATCTGGACACCAGAAAGCAACAATAATTTCAACTACTAAAGAAAGCTCTGATTGAAGCACCAATCTTACAATACCCTAATAACTACGGGTGCTACAAGCTTGAGTCAGATGTCAGTGACACTGCTATTGGGGCAGTCCTACGCATCTGCCAGCCAGGGCAGCAAGACTTCCTGCCAGTATGCTACAATAAAAGAAAAATAACCAAAACTGAGCAGAGGTACCCAATACACAATAAGGAATTGCTAGCAATATACCACACTTGCAAGAGATGGAGATGTTACTTAGAAGGACATTTAAACATACAAGTACTAACTGACAATAAATCCTTAATCTATTTTAAAACTCATATCACACTTGCAAGGCAACAAGCCAAATAGATGTCCCTGCTGAAGCAGCTCAATCTGGACATCTAATATAAAAGGGGGGCAGAGCTGGTCACGGCTGATGCTCTCTCTAGCTTTGTCAGCCAAGAGAGGATCATCCTGACCACCTGGACCCTGACTGGCCCACCCTATATAACACTGAGTACAAGACTAAAGGGAAAGATCCCGTAACACATCAACTAACCCATGATACATTAGTAAGAAATTAAAAGTATTTCCATGTATCAAATGGCACAGTATACCAAATCATCAATGACAAACACGTTCCGTACATTCCACTTGCACAAATAGTTGACACTATACTAAGACATCACCACCTACTAGGCCACACAAAGGCTAACAACCTATACCTCACACTAAAAGAGATAGTATGGTAGCCCAACCTTAAACAGGATATAGTTTATGTTCTGAAAAAGTGAACAGTGTGTGAGAAATACACCAGCACAAAGGCTTCCCAGCCAACGGTCAACCCAGTACTGGACCCTGAACCATTCAATGTTTGGGGGCTAGACATAGTGGGCCCCTTCCCAGAAACTAAGACAAAACAATGTTTCCTAATTTTAGCCATTGACTTTGCTACACGCTGGCCCATCTGCTGGGCAACAAAGGACCACAAAGCAGAAACAATCAACTGCTTCATTAACAAGGTATTCATAGCCAGCTACAGAACTCCAGACTACATCATAACCAATGGAGCCATAGAACTATTAGGACACATAGTGAATGATAACTTAAAATCAAAGAACATCAAATATTCCACAACCTTTCCTAGAGGCCATATGCCAACAGCAGAGTTGAACGCCTAAATGACAGTCTCATCAGAACACTTGAGAAAATAATGGATGGCAAATCCAGAGACACATGGCCACTATACATGAAACATGCATTATTAGTATCTTGGGTACACACTAACCAAGGGACAGGCTATTTGCCGTTTGAACTAAAATACAGATACAAACCAGAGATAGTTACCCGCAATAACCAACCATACATAAAAATCCACCTGGAAAACCTCACACATTAGAACAAGTACCAACTCTACAACACATACTCCTCAAAGCTAAAATGGCAGAAAAAAAAGACTCAAAGCACAAAAAATAACCTTAACCAAGGAACTACTCCCCATCAACTCCCCTTTCTGGGTCCTGGATGGGAACAGAAAGAAGCTAGACTCAGTACACAGAGGAACAGAAAGAGTTATCAAATACAGACCGGACAGAAACACCTAACTGGTCAAGTTCCAAGGTGCCAAAGACCCCATCATCAAAAAGTATCACAGATCCCGCCTTTGCCTCAGCAAAGGAGAACACTTGAATCAGCTAGTACCTACTAGCAAAAAAACTCCAGGAACATCAGGCGGCAGCTGTCAAGACAAAACCCCTCCTGATGTACCAGAGTAACCTCTTAAGGGGGTGTCAAGGAGCTGGATGTACTGGTATTCTGGCCATTGCCAACACACTCAACATCCAGTCATTACCCGGTTTGGTGCCAATCCAATATACAGTTCAGAATTCTGGAAATGGCAACAAACCAATACCACATGACTTTTCCAAGTATCCAGCAACTTGAATTCATTCTGCACATGACTGCCCTTATCTTTGATCCAACTTAAATCCCTACCACAGCACAAGCTATATAAGTCTAAAGTATTATCTAATAATACATACTTCTATCATTTTTAAATCTATATTTGAAGCTTTCCCAAAAGTTGATCCTTGTCACTGTGAATGGCCAAAATCAGACTTTTTTGATTTTGTCTATGGTGGGATCACATAAAAGCCTGTGTTGGGGATCCTTGTACTCTTACTGGCTTCCTGAAGCTGTGATAGTTTGGTAAATAGTGTTGCTCTGATCTCCCTTTATATCTGGCACCATAATGTCTGCATCCCATGTGTACAGATGCTTTTGATTTAGCTTTCCTGGGAATGTATTGTGGCTGCAAAGGTATTATATGTTTCATTCTGGGTCCCTAATAAGATCCAAGTTCAACTCATATTATACTCATATGTGTTTCATGCGTGCTTCTGTGCATCTTATGCTGCCAGTATAATAGATTACCCTGGTTAATCAGATTTTCTGGGGCCTTGAGGTAGTACCCCTATCTGTCCTGGACAGCTAACCTCTATGGATTAGTATGAACCTGATCCTACAGTTATGATATTTTTGTTGTGTCTCTTGGCCCCACCCAAGGTAGCACAAGACAGCTGTGCCTTGAGGTCTAGAGTATAGATATAACTTATCTGTATACAACATGCTGATGAGGTTTAGCTTATTACTTGGCAGGCCAACTGATTAACCTTCATTGTAGTAAATGTGGGATTTTTGCCCTAGGATATTAAAGGCACTGTCTCAAGGATTGATTATAGTTTTTTGCCTTTCCATGGATTATGTACTAATAGGGATAAACTAAAGGCTATTTTATTGACCAAGTTGGGACTGTTACTAAAAGATTATCAAACTTTTGGGGGATAAGAATTTGGTACTATAGCCTTTATGTTAAGTGGATCTAAAGTCCCAAACACCACTTGGTGATCCAAGCCTAGATATGGTCGCTTTTTAGCCTCTTTTTAGGAGAAATGATTTCTGGGGTATAGTAGTAATTGATGTATATGCACTTCAGCTCATATATTTTTGATTCAATTTAAATGTGGTCCTTTATGTCTGCCTTATGTGATACAATCATTATATAAACATCCATCACAATGTTTTTTGATAGAGAGGAGATCATTAATCAGCTAGGGATGAGCCAATTTCAATTTAGAAATCTAGAGATTCTGGTACTTGGAAGCCTTAAGATGGTGAGGCATCTTCTTTAGTGCAGCCGCTGTTAAGAGCCATTACGGTGACATGAAATAATAGGTGGACTGATAGGATAGGAAAACAGTATATTACCAAGCTTTACCCTTGCTAGTATAGTAAATATCCTGCTGAAATTATTGGATATTCAGGATTAAAAAAATTTAAGGATGCTAGGAAAGTCTAGGGGTCTGATTCCAGGTCTTTGAGAGGTAAGGGCTTAGGCAAATAGAGAGGAGGTGATTTAAAGAGAATAATGCTGTTTTTCTCAAATCTTTTGGGACATTATCTTATTTAGCCACATCTTCATCTCTAATAACATCAGCAGGGGATAAGAGTTTGATATATCAAGAAGAGTTGCCTCTTTAGGTACAGAAAAAAATGTACATTTATCCTTGTCAGCTATCCCCTCCTCTGTTTCCTCTTGGTTGATGATTTACTGCTCGTTTCTACTATCCTTAGTATGAATAGTTGGCATTTGGGTTAGCTCTACTTCAGGAAGGAATTTTTTAAGCTTAATTATATAATAAATGCCTTTGACTTGATCTTAATCAAGATGATGTCTCTTTGATAGGATTTTTTTGCTTCACAGATTATAGAATCAGGCTGTTAATGGTTGTCTAAGGATAAATACTAGTGGTAGTGGGTGGTGCAGAGCTGTTTCTAAAATCATTGAGATTTTTAGAAGAATCCAATTGGCAATCTTGAAGCTTGATAATATTTTTAATTTGAGATGGTGATGGCTTTAGGACAATTGTGTGGGTAGTGAAGATTTTTCTCTGTCATTCTTTGGAGATAGTGGTAGGTGAATTAGACACTAAGGTAGGATCCATCAATAATAAAGAGATTTTTATAAGCCATTGAGTAGATGTTTTGTCTTATGCTTTTCAATGTAGCAAGCAATAAAGGTTTCCTTTGCATTGGAAGGAAATTATATCTTTTCCAAAGTAGAGGTTCAACTTTTTATTATGTCACCTTATTCTTCCCACAAAGTGAATTCTGATATTTTTCATAAATAAATAGCAGAATTCAAATTGTATGGAGAATAATGTGACATAATACAGTGATTTTCAAACCTGTTGAGATAAACACATAATCTCAGTCTAGAAACAAAATCATAAAATTAAGGAATTTACATTAAATTACAATAGATTTAATCCACTTTGATTTTATTTTTAGACTGAGTTGTATATGTTTTTAGACTGAGATTATACATTTATTTCAACAGGTTTGAAAACTACTGTATAAAGTGGAACCACCTGAACAGTTTGGCTGGGAGCATGATTACCAGGTTATGAGATCAACCCTTAAGCCTTAGAACCACTTCCTTTGCATAAAGTTATCAGCAAATTATATAAAAAATACCCTCTCCCTAAATTGTTCAGGAAAACACTGGGACATTTGCATCAAAATTCGTCCGTGGGTGTAGCCACAAATCCGATTCATCGATTGATAAAGATTTATTGGTATGAAGGATGCTGACCCAAAAGTGCTTGAGTTACCTTGGATTGGTACATCTATAGTGTAGTATATGTTGCGGACCAGGAAGTCCGTTGGATTTGAATCTACTAGCACACTCTTTTTTTTTAAAATTCAATATAACAAGGTATCTACTTTAACCTAATAAGGATAACTATTTGAGCGTAAACGACCGACTTGGGGGACTAGATTGGTTGTAAGCACATATCAACAAGGAGAACGTTTGGTTCTAGCTGAGTTGAGGTATTTTAGTAGGATTTAAATTTACACTATAAATCCATAGATGAATCGGTCCAGCCCTGAATTCTGCCCAAGTAGGTCACAGTTTGTTTCAGGGAATGTATGCTTAGTGATAAAAGGAGTTACTCCTCGATCTGACCAAGGATTCATAACTTGACTAACTGTTATTCAAATATTGAAACTGTGAGGGATTTATGCTGTCTAGGGTCAAACAAGATGATATAAAAGGATGAAGGAAATAACCAGAGATGTATTCAAATGTTCAAGTATCTTTGTTTACTTCTCTTAGCTACAGAAAGTGTATTCTCACAAGCATGCAACACCATCGTTACACGCCAAGAGATACGAACACTTTCCCCTTCTCAACTTACCAAATACTTCAATGCCATCAAACAGTTGAAAACACCAGGAAGTGCCTACTTGAAGAGCTGCTCAACCCACTACAACAATGTCGCACAAGCCCACGGAGTCCCTGCCTTCTTCCCCTGGCACCGTAGATTTATTCGCAACTATGAGATGGCACTGCAAGCCATAGACCCAAGCATCATAATTCCCTACTGGGACTGGACTATTGACTCCCAAGCCCCCGAACAGTCAGCAGTTCTTTCCAGCAGCTTTTTTGGTGGCAATGGCCGCTCATCAGACAACTGCGTTGTTCAGGGGACCTTTGCTGGTTGGAATTCAACAATCCCAACCACCCACTGTCTCAAGCGTCAATACAGCTCGGGTAACAAAATATCCTCCTTCTATTCCACCGAAGCCATCGAAGCCATTCTTCTCAAGTCAAAAAACTATAATCAACTTCGCACTTCCATTGAAGGCGGTCCCCATGGCACAGTCCATACCGGCATTGGGGGAAACAATGGCGACATGACAAACATGTACTCCCCCAACGACCCCATCTTCTATGCCCATCATGTTTTTGTTGATCTTCTCTGGAACGAATGGCAGATGCGCAACCCTTCACTTGCTAACACTTACAACGGAGGATCAGCTTCTTCTTCAGACAACATGATCCCATTCAATGTCCCTGTTTCCTCAGTCTTTAATACCAAAGCCCCTGGATTTTGCTACACTTACCCAAGATGGAATGCAATCCTTCCTCCTGTCCAATCAACGCAATCCTCCTCTTTTCAAGCACCACAACCCACTCCTTCCCAGAGCAGCTCCACCTCAACTTCAGCTCCACCCACCTTCTCTGCCCCCACTTTCACATTTCCTACTTTTGCTCCAGGAACATTCCTTGCGCGGCGCCAGTACAGCGTCTTGAATGACATCCTCAGCAACCTCACCAACCTCACCACCAATATTGAGCAGCTAACAAAAGTATCCCCCATTGACCGGACAACTCCCCACAAAATTCGCACTCCAGCCCCTCTCTCCGACGCCTTCATTGCCATGAACAACCTTGACCTTTCCCAGGTCCGCGGGGATGAAAGTATCCTTGCCCAGCTTGTCGAAACTTTGAATTCCCTGCCCAGCTTCATCCCATCCGCTGATATCTGAAATAAACGTAATTTCAAACGTCTTAAATGTTAATTTAAGCCTTTTAAATATATATTTATTTAAGTTGCCTTCAAAAGTTGTTCCGTAGATTAATTATCGAGCTTGAGATCAACCCTAGTCCGTTTCCATTTTAAATCGCAAAATTTCAATATTTGAAAGATATTTGATTAAAAAACTCTCTTCAGCCCAATCTGAACCTTACTGCAGATTCTTGGGTTTAGTTGCAAGAAGGAGATGACTACAATAAATTGTTTAGCCAGCTAATTGAAAAGACTTTAATGTTAGTATACTGAAGAAGCCAACAACTATTGTTTGATAACTTTAAAAGCAATGGTTGTAATCTAATTGTAGAATCTAATTAAATGGGATTCAACAACAGTGAATAAAGCTCATAAATTGTGGTTAAAAAACTTGTACAATTTAAAAGTACTATAATCAATGGTAATGGCTTAGAGCAAGAAATAATACATTTACTGAAAATTGAAATGTTGAATATTTATAGCTTTGGTAGGCAGGTGTGATCTCAAAGGATATCTAGGATTATTCAAGTTATTCTCCGCATTAGGGGTTAAGAAGGTTGACCCCTTTGAGGAATCAAGTGCTTTTGTATTCAATCTGGATGAAGCTGAACCTTTAGGGGAAATTTTAGAAGAATCTATCCCATCTAAATTCTTATGTATATGGGGGTTTGATTCATTATTTTGGGCTCAAAATATGAACTTGAGCCACTCACTAAGCCAAGAGGCTTTCCCTGGGACTTAGGATGTATGTAATCTCCAACACTTAACAGCTCAGAATCCCCAGTCAAGGATACATAAAATAAAAATTTATTAACTAATGACAACAATAAATAATATAAGTGTCAAAGAATTGGTTCACTCCAAGTCTTTGGATAACCCTCTTGACTCTGAAAATAACCCAAAACCATCTTCTATGTCATGAATTAGGCCTTGGGGACGTGTTTAGGGTTAACGTCTAGGTTTGCTGACTGTTAGAGTATAGTTGTAAGGCCTAAACACAAATTAATACAATTCTAATGACTCTGTAGTCTTTATCTTTAATTCTAAGGTAACAACTGAGTATAGTTTTAAAGGTAAGATGTAAATGTGTGAAAGTATCTTTTATTGAAAGAAAGAAGGGAAGTTATATACTATGATGGCTGTGCAATAGCTGCAGAAGTGTTATTAACACTGAATTATTGTTTGGAATATTACACCATCTTCTTAGATCCACCAGACTCTTGCAGCCGTGTTTCTTCCTTTTAAAGATGATCCGGACAATCCAATAGGGAAGAGTAAGTGTGTATTACTCCAGAGTGAGCTACAGTTGCAGCTGCCCATTACGGCAGTTGTTAGCAATTCCTGAACCTGATCTATCAGGATGTAATAGGTTGGCTGGAACGCCATAACATCCAAATTTAATTAAGGTATGCAAATCTGTCAGATCCAACAGATTTGAATGCAAACTGAAATAGCCTTGACCATCAGGATTAATTCCACTGATAGCCTTTACCATTCTATTTATATAATCTAATGTCAAAACAGCAGTCTCAACCTGCCAGCAAGGTTCTGAGTAAGTGGGTTTGTGACCCGCAATCCAATTATCCAGTCACTTGAAGCCAAACTAGGAAGTTGACTTGAATTTCCAAATCTGACAACATGAACAGAAGCTGCTACATTATGGTGGATACCTCATTTTGGCGCTTGACTCATTACCAGGATCAGGCCATCCCTTCACCATCCCACTGTGTGATCAACACTATCATGTTTCTGTTATTCAAAATTAACAATGACTATATAATACTTATCTCTCAATAAAGAATATTATCTAGTTTCCAAATATTTTCCCCTTGTAACTCTGCTAAAACAGCACAGTTACAACATTGATAGCACAAGTAGGTTTTCCATCCCACTTTATCCCCCAAAATTCTGCATGTTGCCTGTAATTGCCACAGTCAAAAAATCCTCAATATAATCATGTCTGGCCTTCTGCTGGATTGGACACCATATACACCTGATACCAAAATACCTGATGATTTTATGCTCTACCAGAACATGGTAGTCCTGCTCCCCGCCTTCAATGCCTTATTGGCACAAGGTTTCTTCCAAGCGCCTGCTGTCATCCCCTGAGCAACTGATTAGAGCACTATGCCAGCCTATGTAGCCCAGAGACTCCAAAACACTGCCTTGGAACCCTTTGCTGGAGCCAAAGACACCAACACTGCGGCATGTATCAAATCTGCCCAGAGCAAGCTGGCACAAATGTAATGTCTGCAATAGTTCTGGATTGCAGAAATCTCCATTTGATTGACACACAATGCTGGCACCTGATGCAAAAAGTGGCATGAAGAACACACTGTGAATGATTGGGATACTTCAAGCAGGACTTCTTGGTAAGGCTTGTGCTGAAGGACACCACACTCATGATCATACACCAAGTAAAGAATCTGACCCAAACAGGCATAGTGAAGGAGCTCACCCAAGCATATGACAAACTCTGACTACTTGCTCCCTCAGATATGGCCTTTAACACCCCAGCTAACTATCTAATGTACTACAACACTCTCAAGTCACATGTAATGAGACATGTAAACCTGGACCAAGTGACCAACTTGCAGAGCCTGTATTGTGAGGCAGAGAAAGCAGAATAAACGTCCAATGCTCTTCACAAAGCACAAACTGGGAAAATGGAGCAACCTAAATATTCTCACCCAACTGGACGCTCCAACCAACCGCCTCCTGGGAACAGCAGCAACAATTTGAACCACAAACTTGCAGGGGCAAATGGGCATGGAAACAGGAACAGCGGCCAGTCAAACCATATCCATTTCTGGATCACTGCCACACAAGACAACCAAGATAAAGGAAAATCCCAGGGAGAGCACTGAGCAGGCCAAGCTCTCCCTGCACAACTCCTGACTTGCCCAACAATGAGTCCTGACCCAAGGACGTGGACCAATGCCCAATGATCCAAGTGCCCTCAGATGACCCAGTACTTTACCATATTGCCAGACATCCCAATAAACTGATGTCTTATAGTTTCTGCTTTTGCAGTTACACAGAATCAGCACTCCTGGACTTAGGTGCAGACCAAACCCTAGTCAACAGCAGCTTTGTAGACAATTTCAAGCTGACCACTAATCCTTTGTGGATTAAAAACATGGTTTTAGCTGATGAACATCACATTGCCATGACAAGAGAAACTGCCCCCTTCTCTGTCATGCTAGAGAACCTGCATTCCACCATCCAAGGCTCTGTCATCAATTTTCCCATGTTTGATATCATGTTGGGAATAAACTGGTTGCAAAGAAACAATACCCATGTATACTGGACAATCTCATTATTGACCATCAAGCGCAAAGGCATCAACCACCAGATCTACCCTGACTCAGTGGACCAACTCCTATGTAACCACGTTTTTTATGCATCACAGAAACCCTGGACAAAAAGAAGAACCTCAAAGCAATTGACTAGGACTCCTGCCAGTACAAGATCATAGACTTCAAGGACTACCAGAATACCGCTACGCCTCAGGATTGCAAAATTGTAGCCTGCCATCAAGAAATCTTCAAAGAGGCTCTACCCGGGTTGCCACCAGAGAAACAAATCCAAAACTCCATCCAACTCAAAGGAGCTATTCCTAAGGGGAACCCTTCTATTGCCTTACCTCAAACAAGGACAACACCTTATGTACTTACCTCAAGGAAGCGTTAAAGAAAGGACTTATCTGTCCCTCACAGTCCCCTTTTGGCTCTGTCATGTTCTTTGTATCACAAAAAGATGTTACCCTGCACCTAGTCACAGATTATTGAGCCCTAAACATAGTCAATATTAAGAATTGTTACCCACTACCACTCATTGACGGCCTCTTTGTTGCCTTGGGCAGCACCACAGTTTTCTCAAAGATTGACCTAACCACAGGCTACAACCAGATCCGTATTAAGGAGGAAGATATTCCCAAAACAGCCTTTTGCACTAAATATAATTTGTACAAGTGAGTGGTACTCAACTTTGGGATGACAAACACCCTGTCAACCTTTGTGACCTTCATGAACAAGGTGTTTGCCCCCCACATTGGCAAGCATGCCTTAGTGTACCTGGACAATATCATTGTCTACATTCCCTTGGTAGAACAACATCACAAGGACTTAGTGGCAGTCTTTGCTACCCTGGTGCAACATAAGCTGCTAGCCAAGCCTTCCAAGTACCAGTTCTTCTGCAAACAGCTGCCCTTCTTGGGACTCATAGTTTCAAAAGACGACATTAAACCTGACAGCCAGAAAATCCAGGCCATCTACAAAATGCCACCACCAAAGGACAAGTCAGAACTCCGCACATTCTTGGTGTCAAGTATATACTTCTGGGAAGTATAATAAATGAAATAAAAGGGAAGATTAAGAAGAAAATGATACTTTATTGAATATGAATATAGCTTAATATATAGTAACATGACAAGCCACATGTTGTCCATATATGTCATGGAGGTCATGGGGCTTATCTGAGTAATGTTCCTCTTGAGTCACAAGGCTTAATCAAGTTGTGTTCCATCTAGGACCTGTATTGAGTGATCCCTGTCATAGATGGTTAACTGATAAAGGTGCCACCAGTTTATTGACTGGGCGGTGAACCACTTGGTGAGCCAACTGGTGATTTACTTGGGGCGTTAATTCCCCAAGAGGGAGTAAATGAAGATGTTGCAACATCTCCCCTGGGGTGCTGGAAGGCAGAGCCTTGGAAACCTTCTTGAGGGTATCTGGCATACAGGCCTGGTACTGATCCAGTTTGGTGTTAGGGACAGGGAGTCTTGAATTTGGTTAGGCTGCTCTTGCCTTACACAAACAAAGTCAATCATGGTGCATACGTTTTAGTTTGGTTCAAGCTCCAATCCCTTTGATGAGGTACATGTTATTGGGTTTCACCTCCATGATAATGCCTGGTCCGCGCAATCCTGGGTCTAATTTGTGCTGGTTGTGGTTGACAACCCAGATCTTGTCTCTGACTTGGAACCTTTCTTGATGTAATAGGATTGCTTCACGTTGAACCCTTTGCTGTTCCTGTCACAGTAAGTTCCATAATGCCGGGTATTGTCTTTCCAAGTAAGAAGGTGCAGAAGGCCAGAAAACCTGTATTGAAATTGACTGAGTTAACGGATTTAAACCAAACGGTCAATCAAAAATGGGTCACGGCTGCTCCAGTATGCCAGCTGAAACCAGCTCCCCCTTGTAAACTGATGTTGATAAATAAACATAATATGAGGGTCACCTGATATAAGCTCATTAATCAAAAGGGTTGTCATAAACTGGTCACACAAGGGTTCTTTGCAACCTGGACTAGATACTTACTTGAAGATGCTGAAGAAATAGGAGATCAAGACTCAGGTGGTATTGCTTAGTCAATTTTTCTGATATATATTGAATAATTTTCCCTGTTTCAACTCAAAGAGTTGAGTCCTCCTAAATTTACTCAATAAAAATCAATTATCCCAAGTTCTAATTTTAAATTTTAAAAATGTATCCTGTGATCTGGTTATTGCGGTATATTCTGTACAATCTGATTCTGAACCAAATCATTAAATGAAGATGGGGCCCAGCATCTGGAACTTTGTTGTTGGCGCTGCCAAATGTCAATTTCATGCCCGTCAATTTTTGTAGCTCCTCCCCCATTCTTGAAAATGAAAATTGTGTCACTTCTCAATGCCCAGAATTCTACACTGAAGATGCATTGATGCTTTCCCAGGTCATTTATCTTGGTTTCCTCTGGTTAGAATTGATTGTTCTACTTAATCCTGGAGTTACAATTGGAAATTTCACAAAAAGATATTTAAAGCCGCGTTAGTGGTTAATCATCAATTCTATGTGGATTTGGGTGGTAATTCCCAATCATTTAGAAACAGCTTCATATTATCCAGTGATTTCCATCACACCCCCTTGTTAGGAAGCAATTAACCCTATCTCTGTCCAGGGATCCTAGACGTCTCCCATAAGGACCCTGTTCAGTTGTTGGTAGCCAATCTGACTGCACTCCCCATGACTGTGTCTAGGGGTCAGGCCGTCAGATATGGTAAGTTGTTGAGCGCTCCTGATGTCCTGTCTATTCATTCCTTTGTCATGTTTCAAGATTTTAGCCTACCTGAGGATAAGCCCCAAGCCCTATCCTTGTTCACTGTGCAAGACTTTCCACAATTGTTCCCGGTTCAGCAGAAAGAGGTGCTAGACTTGCTAGACCAATTTTCTGACATCTTTGCTAAGGACAGTACCAACTATGGGTTAGTCAAAGGTGTTGTCTATCAGATAGACACTGGCAATTCTCTCCCTTCTGTGCTAAACCCTATTGCTGCAGTCATGTAGAGGACGCCCAGGTATCTAAAGAGCTCAACCAACTGTTAGACACTGGACTGCTGGCGCCTTCCCAAAGCCCTTGGACATCCCTGCTACTCATCTTGAAGAAGAAGGATGGGGGTCATTGTATTGTTGTTTTAACTATGCTGTTTTAGCAGAGTTAAAAGGGAAAAATATTTAGAGACTAGATAATAATCTTTATTGGGAGATAGTGATTATATAGTTCATGTGAATCAAGGATAGTAGGAACAAGATTGGTATCACACAGCTGGATGGAAGAAGGGGGTGGCTTGATCCTGATAATAAATCAAGCGCCAAATTGAGGTATCCACTTTGAAGGATCATCATCTGTTCATGTTGTTGGATTTGGTAATTCAAGTTGACTTCCTAGTCTGGCTTCTGGTGACTGGATAATTGGATTGTGGATCACAAACCCGCTTGGTTTGAACCTTGCTGGCGGGTCAAGCCTGTAGTTTTGACACATGATTCTGTTGAAAATTGGTGGGCCGCAGCATGTGCAGGTAACAAGCAGAATTTTTCAAGATAAGGTAGGATGGAGAACCTACCTGTACTACCAATGTTGTAACTGTGCTGTTTTAGCAGAACTACAAGGGGAAAAATATTAACAGAGACTAGATAACAATCTTTATTGGGAGATAGTGATTATATTTTCATGTGAATCAAGGATAGTAGGAACAAGATTGATAACACATGGCTGGATGGAAGAAGGGGTGGCTTGACCTGATAATGAGTCAAGCACCAAATCAAGGTATCAACTGTGAAGGATCATCATCTGTTCATGTTGACAGATTTGATAATTTGAGTTGACTTCTTAGTCTGGCTTTGGGGGACCAGGTAATTGGATTGCAGGTCACAAACCTGCTTGATTGGAACCTTGCTGGCAGGTTGAGCCTGCGGTTTTTACATTGTGATGGACTATTGCTGATTGAACTCTTTGACCAAGAAAGACTCGTACCCTTTGCTGTGTATTGATGATGCCCTCCAACGTCTTGGAGGCTCTAAGTTCTTCTCTGCAATGGATCTGGCATCTGGATACTGGCAAGTTGACCTATTGCTAAGGATTACCAAAAAGCTTTGATCATTATATCTGAAGGGCTGTTTGAGCCTACTTGCATGCTGCAGGGACTCTGAAATGCCCCAGCCACCTTCCAAAGGGCCATGGACTCCATCCTCCGTGATTTGAAGTTGTCATGCGTCCTAGTGTACTTGGATGACATAACAGTTTTCAGCGCTACCTTCACTGATCACCTGGTCCATATCAAGGAGGTGTTTATAAAGATTTGAGAAGCTGGCCTTAAGCTAAAACTTCCAATTGCGCCTTCTTTAAAGAAGGTTCTGAATTCTTGGGCCATTAAGTAACTCAGACTGGGATTTGCCCAATGACTAAGAGTTGAAGCCATTGACAAAAAGCTTCCGCCCACCAGCCTGAGAGAGGTACAAGTCTTCCTAAGGATGATGGGCTACTATAGACAATTTATCTCTTATTTTGCCAATACTAGTGAACCTCTAGTTCAACTGCTATGTAATGTCCCTTTTGAGTGGACTGCCATTCAGCAGCAAGCCTTTGAGACCCTTAAGCAAAAACTCAAAGAGGAGCCAATCCTAGTATATCCTGACTATGATAAGGAATTCATCCTGTACACTGACACTAGCAATATAGCTATTGGAGCCATTCTGGCGCAACTGGACAACAAGGGTGTAGACCATCCTGTGGCTTATACTTCCTGTGTGCAAAAAAAACATGAGAAGAACTATAGTGTCACAGAGAAGGAGTGTCTTGCCGTGTTGCATGTTGTCAAGCAGTTCCATCACTACGTATATGGTATCCACTTCACAGTTGTCACTCCTCACGCTTTGCTTAAGTGGTTATAACAGCTGAAGGAGCCCGAGAGGCGCCTAGATAGATGGGCTTACATCTTCAAGGCTACAACTTCACTGTGCTCCATTTCCCTGGGATTCAATACCAGAACACTGATGGGCTCTCCAGAATGCCCATTCTTGCTTTACATCCTGCAGAGGCCAACCAGTTATACAAACTAATTGGGTACCCTTGTTCTTGGGGAAGTGAGGCGGAAGAGGTACAACTGGCCATGTCCAAGCTATCTGAAGATACCCTCATATGCGACAATAAGCTCTTCAAGAAGGTACAAGACCAGTATCTGCCTTATATACAACCCAGTCTTTGCCTCTTGTTGGTGTCAAAAGCTCATAAAGAGACTGGGCATGAGGCATTGCCAAGACCTTTGACAGGCTTCAGAAGAACTACTTTTGGGAGAAACTTTGCCTGCTGATCCCAGACGTCATTGCTAGTTTTCACAACTGCCAGCTACAGAGGCCTTGAGCTGTTGCCCACAAGTTCAAATTAGTTTCTTTGCAACATGCCTTTCACACTGTCAACATTGACGCAGTAGGTCCTCTCCCCGCTCACATTCTGGGTATTGCTTTATTCTGATTGCTGTCAATCACTTCAGTAAGTGGTTAGAGGCACACCCTACAAAAGACATCACAGCTAAGACAACTGCTGCTTTCCTGCTACAAGATGTTTTCTACTGCAATGGCTGTCCTCAAGTGCTGCTCCCAGATAATGGGACTAACTTCAATACCAAGCTAGTAACCTCTGTTGTCAAAGCTTTGGGATCTCACCAATCCTTCTCTGCCCCCTACAACCCTTCTACCAATGGGGCTTTTGAGTGTGCAAATTTAACACTGGTCTCTATCATGAGGAAGCTCACCTACTCTGATGCTTCCAAATGGGACTTATACTTACCTGCCACTCTCTTTGCCTACTGCCTTAGCAAACATTGTGTCACTGAATAATCCTCCTTTGCTATGCTGTATGGGCAAGAGGCTACTACCCCATTGCTCTTGGGGCCCCCTGCTTACCTCTGATAAGGCCATGAATCCTGACGGCCACATCAAAGATTTAGTCAACCAAATAATTGATATTCAAGCGACTGCATATACTTCTGCATATAAGACTAAGATGCTTGAGCTCTCTCCTGACAATGCTGGACGCTCCCCCTGCCTGAGTTCAATTTTGGCGACCATTTCCTTTACTACCAACACAGAGTAGGTGGTTGCGCACATAAGTTGGACTCTCTGTGGATTGGCCCTTTGGAAGTGACCTTTAAGCAAGGGTCTAAATACACTGTAAAGCTCCTGTCCAGTGGCTGTCCTTTTGCTCAAGCGCAAGCAAAGTTCCTTCATAAATACTACCCCCTAAGGCCAATCTAGGGGAGGGTAATGTTGTGAATGCCGCTATTCATAATATATAAAAATTTCGCCTTTGTTGCGTCATTTGGAGACAAATATCTTGCTTTTGCTTTTGCTTTTGCCTCTCAAAATGAGTTGATGACTGGATCAGGAAATACAATTGTTTGGTTTCTTGATCCCTGTGCAACTTACTTGCCCCACTAATGCTGGTGGCAAGTGATCCTACCGTTCTGGTAGTTTTTTGTGGTATCCCTAACCACTATACATTCAATTTCACATTGATCAATAAAAATTAAGTTCTATTCATATTTTTGTCTTTGTGTCTTCTGTACTTCTGCGCCTCTCTCAAGCCACAACTAGTAGAGATTTTTCTTCCAGGGCCCAAGGTAAACACATTTGCCTTCCCTATCATCTAATCAAGACTTAGTACAAATCCAATCCTAAGGTTAGGATTTCATGTTGTGTGTCTGTGCTGCACCTCAGAACACAACAAAAGCCAGAGCTACAAAGATATAACTGCCAAGACTACTGCTAATTTCTTGCTGCAAGATATCTTCTACTGACATGGCTTCCCTCAAGTCCTTCTTTCTGACAATGGCACCAACTTTAATGCTTGCCTCATCACATCTATTGTAGAAGCTATGGGTACTTACCAATATTTCTCTGCGCTGTATAATCCATCAACTAATGGAACTGTTGAACGGGCCAATTCCTTCCTGGTGTCCATAATGAGGAAACTTACTCTCTTGGTGCTGCCAATTAGGACATGTTACTCTCTGCTGCTCTCTTTGCTTATTGACTCAATAGACACTGAGTGACTGACCAATCTCCCTTTTCCATGCTGTATGGGCGTGAAGCTGCCACCTGCTCAATCTTGGGACCCCCTTAATTGATGTTGATGCATCTGCAAATCCTGAGGCCCATGTCAAAAACTTGACTAATTGTATTTTTGATATTCAGGTGACGGCATATTGACTGCCTATAAAGTCAAAGCTTTAGAGCTCTCACTGTCCAATGCTTCTAGAGCCCCCTCCCTGAGTATCAAGTAGGCAACCTGGTTCTCTACTATCAGAACTGTAATGGAGGCAGAGCCCATAAGCTAGACTCTCTCTGGGTTGGACCTTGTAAAGTCACCTTCAAGAAGGGCGTCAAGTATACTGTGAAGCTGCTGTCCTCTGGACTCCTTTTACCTAAGTTCATTCCAAATTCCTCCACAAATATCAACTCACTGTTCAATATTGAGGGTGGAGATGTCAGAAATTGCGCCATTAATGCTATTTTGATATGGCCTTCAAATAATGATATGTGCAAAGATTTGGTTGGTTTCACTTTTGAGTTCAGGAATACCTCACCTTCTGTAAATGGGTCTGTTCCAATGTCCACCTATTATATATTGCCATACCAGCCCTCACTGATCCTGGTATGACTTCACCCCAACGTGACCCCCTCTGCCACTCTTTCTACCTAATGAGTGATCATTGACCCTTGTCTACTATTTAAGTAGAATCATTTCTTCTAATAAATGCAATTTTATCTACATTTGTGTTGGCTTAAATATTCTTCAAGCTTTTTTATTTTTTTTGACAAAAAGAATTCCTCATCTTTTATATCAGGAAATTAAGGCATGTGTCCTTAATTTTACCCTGAAGGCTAACCCAAGGCTAGCTTTAAACCTCAAATCATTTGTTATAAATATTTCCCGCTGTGTCTTTCTGGATGTTGCCCTCAGAAGCCAAACACAACACCTTCAAGACATTGCAATAAAGCTCAGCAATCTTCCTCAAAAGACCACTGTCACAGCTTACGCCAATAAATTTGAGGAATATGCCATAAGATCCAAAACCCAGCACAAACTGACAACATGAAAACTGGACCCTCATTCATCAATAGAGTTAAACCCTCAGTTTCTGCCCTCATCCACCCAGAGGCCAGCACCTCCATGCCTGAGCTCATTGTAGAAGCCAAGTTTGCAGAAAAACGCACAAACATGGAATATGCTGCACACAACAGCAACCCCTCCTCAAACGGCAATGGCAGAGACAATTCTAATGACAACAAGCGCCTAAACACCAAAAATAGTAATGTCAACTCCAATTGTAACAATGGCAATTTAAGCCAGAGCGCAAACTGCTCCTGTCCTAAGAGAGAAGACACCACTAAAGTAAACAATGCTGAAACAGCATCCCACTGTCAGGAATGCTTTTTCTATTCTTCCTGATAACAATAAAAGAATTTTTACATTCCCAGGTTCTGGGAACTCTTCTCCTAATTTGGAGTTTTTCCCAGGACCTAGAAATGGGTTATTATTTTGTAATACCAGCTCTATATTACCTTCAAAGGGTCTTAATTCAAGTCTGGAGGCCTTTTCTGGGCCCAATACGGGGATTGAACTTGGGTCCTCTTGCTCACTGGGGAAACTCTTAAACAAAATTAGTGGTTTGAAGTCAAATTTACCTTTGGCGTCTTGCAAAACCAATTCCTTTGCCAATCAGATCTTATAATTAATGTAGGATTTCTCAATTTTGCTTACACTTCAAAAGCAGATTTTGTTAAGCAAAAACAAGGCTCTGTAGTTCATTTGGTTAATCCAAACAACAGAGCCTCTCCTTCTGGTGGGTTGTTCAATCACCAGAAGTTCCCCCAAGCTGTGACCTCTCCAAAAGCTGGGGAAAATGACACCTAGATGTTTGGGGAGGTCTATCAGGGGTCATGGTTTCTTTAAAAAACACTTATAATTGTATTTTAAATTGTAAAGCCAGTTCCAAGCTTCTCTTGCCAAGTTCCCCCAAACATTATCCCCAACTCCCCTTTGAAACTGCAAATTGGACATCAATTGAAAGCCTATATAAGGCTCCATCTTTCCAGCATTATTACTTGTTCATTTAATAAAGTCAACTTCCTTACCTAGTTGATTTATCTTTTTTGCCTGCTCTCCAGTCCTGAAATCAAACACCACAATGCTACCCAAGTCTACCCAATGGGGACCATTTGGGTATAAATGGTTGGTTTGGTTGCTCCTTGTCCAGTCCTTTACTGCAAGCATATCTTTTGGAACCAGAGCAGATTCTGGTTCATCTCCTCCCAATTACCTAGACAAGTCATGGCGCCAAGTGGTACCAGGCGTATAGTACACCGCCACTCCATTGTCACAGAATCCCCCCATCACAGAGGACCCACAGGTCATGGGGGCCAGTCCTCCTGCTCCTTCCTTTTTTTCATTCCTTGGCTTCTGTTTTCCTTCTCAGTTATCTTGGAGCTTACTTCATGTTAGGAAGGTTCAATCCCCTTTTGGGTTGATACCATCTGATTAGAGAATTGTTCCATATGGGGACGGTCTCCATACTAATTGGTTCTCTAATCACAGGGTTGAATCCATCTGCGGCCATAAACCTTTTGGGTGGTATGTTTCCAAGCGGATGGGTTCCTGACACCCACTATGAATCTGACCCCACATTCTCTGACCTCAAAGGTCTCAAAACAGAGGAACAGGGATAAGAGGAGGGGGATTAGACCTAAGTACCCCTGTTTCCCCTCAAACCAGCAATAAATTTTAGCAAGGCAGAAACTTTTCTGATTGCATCCCACATTTCCCGCAATCCATTTTTATGAACAAAAAATCAAAGATTGCTCACAATTTCTTTTCTACCCATGCCCTTATAAATCACATAAATATAAAATTTTATTCAATTCTGGTGCACAGCACACCATGGTTAGTAAACCATTTGTAACCAAATACAAGATACCAGTTGTCAAATCCAACTTCAAATATGCCAGAATGGTAGACTAATCAAAGGTTCTTATTGAAGGCAAAACAACTCCCTTAAGAATTGACCTCCAAGGTATTCAAACGTCCACCAAAGGACTTGTCATGAACAACATAAACTATGACATTATAGCTGACATGGACTGATCCACCTGAGTGAACCCCAGCGTATGTTGGAAAACAAAGACCATGGCTGTAAGGATTGACAATTTGTTACCCCTTGAAACCTGGGCCCAAGGGCAAGATTTGAACCATGAACCCAAATTTCTGCAGGCCGCTGGCCCCATGGACCAAGAGCCTGCCTGCATCTTTCTGATATCAAGCCCCTGCAAGCTGATACCAAGAATGTTGGCTTGTGCAGTGAAACAGGCCAAATCAAGGAAATCATTGCACCAAATGGAGACTAATCACATCTCCTAATGGAAGTACTGAAGCAGCAACTATTAGCTTCATGAATTTGAAGTCTACACCAGTGGCCAATCAAGAGCCGTCCCCAGAAGAGGCACAGTCCCGCGGCCCAACCCCATGACCACAACTCTAAGGCAAGTTAATCAGGTAGCCAAATTGAGATTCTTGACCAATGAAAGAACTCCCAGGCCAAATGCCATTTTTCTGCCTTTGGACCCAAGCACCCAGTTCCCCCGGGCCTGCCTTTCCCAATGCCCTGACAAACTCCCCAGGGAAAATATTAAGTTTGGAGGTGAGGTGCTATATAGACCAAAAGACCCCACACTCCAAACTTATTGCCATTTTTTAATAAAGGTTATGTTATTTTGGCTCACACAGCTATTGTCTTATTTTGTATTTGCTATCTACTAATTCAGTTCAAGATCTCCTGGCCCTCCTGGCCCTCTTGCCTCACCGCCCACAGTTTTATGTCCTCCTGGTGTACCCTTTGAACCTGTCCAATTTACCAACTACCCTTTGAAATCTGAATACAAGGACTACACCCCAGAAAAGATACTTGAACTTGGCCCTTTGGCCCGCATACAATCTACAGTTAGATACAGCTGACAAGGCCTGTGGATATTTTCAATACCAAAATTGTTCAGAGGGAAATTCAACTGTCTCCCTGCTTACAACCTGCCCATGGAACTGCTTGTGACGCCTAAACCTATGCCTGCTTCCTCACCCAACCTCCCAACCAACCATACTGGCAAGCTGTTTGGGATTGTGTACATCACCCTCACAGGGGTGATTGACACAATAATCCCAGCTGCTGTCCCGTGGTCCTGGGTGTTAAAGTCAATCTCCTATCTTTTTAAGTTAGCTCCCCTCTTGTGGTGGGCATTGCCCGCAAAAAACCCAGCCTGGATCACCCCTGGAAACAACAGGCCAGCTTTCCAAGACTGGATCCCTGAAAATGACCATTAAACACAATGGAGTCAACTTATACATACTCAATGAACTAAAAATATCATCTTAAGAGACACAGTATTTGTCCAAGTCATGTTGCAACCAAGTTTCCAGACTTGCCTGCCAAAGTATCTTACAATACACAGGGGGCGCTCAATGAGTTGCCCCTTGACGTATCTAACAACATGAACCAATCTGATGGCAATGTCAAATTTCAGGCACTTTCTCCTAATTAGGAGTGTCGCCAATTTGACCTACTGATCTCTGCACAAGTTATTCCTTGGCTTCAAACCTTACATGAAACATGCCGCTATGATATCCCCTGTGACCCTGTGGCTTTCCCCATATAGTGTATTAATCACAACATTCTTTAATAAACAAGACCTTATTCCATTCATTCCTGTCTTTTCTATTGAACTGTTGTCTTCCCCAATCAAATACTAAACTCTAATTGGTTCAGTTGCAATAGTGGTAGCAGAAGTAGGTTCACAACCTACCTAAAAAATCCTCCCAAGAAAGGACAGAGTACAGGCTGTATGGTTACTCCCCATCAAGAGACCTTCCTGCCAATCCCCAAGGGGGCATCCCCAATGGGTATGTCATCTACCAAGATCAACTGTTACTTACAGGAATGTATAATTAACTCTGCCTTGGGCAGCGCAACGCAAGCGTCACCCTTCCCCAATTGGACTTTCCCCAACACATGCTCAACCTCCATCTTGAATCTTTTGTGAGTGGTGTTGAAGGAGCTGACATTGTCAGTTGGCTCCATTCTACAAAAACCTGCCTCCATATCTGTCAATTACCTGAACCCATGTGGGTTGCTACCACGTCTGGGGGCCTCACAGGGCCTGCTGCTGTGTAGTTCACTAACTGAGCCAGATAAAAAATAGATGTCACTTGGGTGTTGTACAGGGAAGCCGCAAAGTCCCGTTAAAGTGGAACCTTTTCACCCATTGTGGTGAGAACTCCCCTACTGACCATTAAACAGACTGGCTCTGTCCCTGAATACCTTTCTGCCTGGCAACAAGCTCTTGCTGCTGCCCCAGAAGCTGTGACTAATGAGAATGTCATGCTTCTTACCTTGATAGTTAATGAGCTCAAACCCCATATCTGCAAGTGGGTTCCTGTAGATTGCTGCACCTCCATTGGCAACTGCTACAAGGCGATTGTGGAGGCCAATAACCAGGCTTCAATGGGCTTTTGCAGATTCAATGCCACATCACCCCAACATTGTCCCGCACCTAGCAGTGCCCACAACCAAGTAGGCTGCTGCCAGTCCTGCCAACATGAAAATGGGTTTAAGCCCCCCCCCCCGCAAGGGGAACTCCAGCTAGCGCAAATTAAGGACCAGGGAAAAGCCTGGGGGTTGTAGCTACAAGAGGTTCTATAACCCCACTTGACCCTCACTCTCAATCCCTCCTTGCAAAGAACCCCTGCAATTACAATGTGCATGAAGTTGAAGCTCTCATGTATTCCAGGTCCACAGCAACAACCCTTTTCTCCAAGAAAGCCATTCTTCAAATAAAGTAACCCACTTGGCCTATCCCTTCTGTTTTTGTGGGAACACCCACAAACTATTGGTAAATACTGGGGCTAATCACACTATGGTTGACCAGGCGTTCACTGACTCTCAACAATTAGACCGGGTGCCAAGCAGGTTCAAGGCAGTACAAGTAGCTGATTCCCAAAGAGTGGCAATTACCCATGAGGCATTACCCTTCTCTGTGAGAATGTGAAACGTCCAGGTTAAGTTCTCTGAGACAATCATGGCAGGGCTCAGCCACAATGTCATTGCTGGTCTTGACTGGCTTCAACACAACTTTCCCTACATTGACTGGGATACATCTGTAATCACCCTCAATATAAATGGGTGGGATTTCATATATATCCTGTCCAAATGAGCAAGTTACTTCACAATAACTTGCTTGTCAGAATAACATAAACAGCTACGTAAAATTTCAAGGGGGAGAAACTAGAATTTAACCAATTATCAGTTGAAGTTATCTGCGCTGAACCACCTGTGGCCCTTCCCTTGACCACTTCACCTCCACCAGCACTTGCCGCACTCCTTGAGGAGTATAAGGATGTTTTTAGTGAAGCACTGGACCAACTACCCCCTCACCAAGAGATTCAGCATACTATACAACTGCAAGGGTCACTGTCCAAAGCATGTCTCCTCTATTGTCTGACACCAAAAGAATACAAGACCCTCCACAAGCACCTTGTAGACACACTTGATAAGGGCTTCATTTGCCTCTTGCTCTTGCCATATGTGGCTGCTGTTTTCTTTGTAGCCAATAAGTATGGGTCTCTTTTCTTGGTCACAGACTACCATTTCTTAAATGAGGTGACTATTAAGAACAAGTACCCCCTGCCATTGATTAATGACCTGTTTGACACACTTGCGGGTGCAAAGGTCTTTATCAAGATTGATTTCACCACAGGGTACAACCAGGTCCGCATTGCACCAGGGGATGAGGCAAAGACTGCCTTTTGCACATGCTACAGGTTGTTTGAGTGCCAGGTCATAAACTTATGAATGACCAACGCTCTTCCACCTTTGCCATGTTGATGAACAAAGCATTTGATGGATTTATTGGGAAATGCATTGTTGTGTACCTTGACAACATTATTGTCTTCAGTCACGATCAAACCACACATCTTCACCACCTCTGTGCTGTCCTTGACACCCTTTGGAAAAACCAGTTGAAGGCTAAGCCTTTCAAATGCAAATTCCTCAAGTCAGAGCTCCTGTTCCTTGGGTACATCATCTCTGCCCTTGGATAAAGCCCACCCTGCCAAAATTAAGACAATCACAAGCATGGCACCTCCCACCAATGTGGGCCAGGTGTTTACATTCTTAGGCATGGTTGCCTACATGCACAAGTTTATTCCCAATTGTGGAGAGCTTATTGCACCCCTTACTGAACTCCTAAACACTAAACAGTGCTTTCATTGGACCCCTGCCAGAGATCAAGCCTTTGAGGTGTTGAAGCAAAGACTTACAACTGCACCTGTATTGCAGTTCCCCAATCAGAACCGCTAGTACAAAATTGAGACTGACGCCTATGGCAGAGCCATAGGGGGTGTACTAAGGGTATAAACTGATAAGGGTGTCTTCCTCCCTGTGGCATACAAGTCCAGGAAGCTTACCAACTTGGAGCAATGTTACCCCATACATGATAAAGAGTTAGCAGCTACCGTGCACTCTGTTGAGAAATGGTGCTGTTACCTAGAAGAGGCTACCTTTTTCACCCTGTGTCCTGACAGATACAAGTCACTCCAGTACTTCAACACACAGTCCCATTTGACACGCCGCCAAGCAGGCTGGGTCAAGTGTCTATCCCCCTACCAGTTGCACATTGAGTACAAGCCTGGAAAGGAACTTGTCACAGCTGATGCCCTCTCCAGGTTGTATGTAGCGTCCATCACCAGGGATGATGGCTTGGATCCAGATTAGCCAATGCTTTACCTCCGCCCTGAAGCAACCAGCTATGAAGGCCTCAATTTAGTAACCATCTTCAAGCTAAAGGACAACAAAAGTCAGTTTGTTACCAATGCTGGTAATGTCTGCTGCCAGGCAGAGACAGGTGAGAAGACGCCTTATATTCTTAACACACAGCAAGGGGATACTATACTACACTACCACTGCACCTTGTGTCAGATCAGAGGAAGTATCATCTTTGAAATCATGAAACATAAGGTTTGGTGGCTGTGTATGTGTCAGGTTATCTTGGACCTCCTCAAAACATGTGTGGTGAAATAGCTATGATCTATGACGCTATTTACCAGCTTCTATCAGCCAGACTAGGCTATAGGCCTTATCTGTCGTCCATATAAAGCTTTAGGCTTTAGCTGTTGGCCATAGAAGTCCATGGGCCATACCTGTTGGCCATAGAAGGCTATGAACCTTACCTGCTGGTCATAGGAGTCTATAGGCCTTATCTGTTGGCCATAAGATGCTATAGGCATTTCCTGTTGTTGATATAAAGTTAAAGGCTTTTTCTGTTGGCCAGACAAGTTTGAGGATCAAAGATGTCAGCCAGACCATTCAACATGTCACATCTGTTGCTCAGATGGATTACAAGTGATCTGTTAAACTGTCTGCTCCATAATCTGTCCATATTATGCCCAATTTGCCACAATTACCTTTGTAACAACCCTTTGCCAACTGACGCTGATGATCTAACTTATAGCCACTCTTGTCAGTTGTAATCTCCACATGAAACTGTAGCAACTAACTTGATTAATCAATATTCCATATTGTTGATCAACATTTCAGTTGGTTATCATTTCACAAATGCCTATATAATCTTCACTTGACTTATGTAATAAATTAGAGACCTTTTATTGTAAACCAAATACTGTTGTTTCTCCTTTAACCTGGATAAGTTACTTGTCAACTCCCTTTGCAGAGGTGCAGACCTTGGGTCTGTACAACAATGATAGCTCCTGTAAGCTATAAACAGATGTTGAGCTCGTGTTTTCAGCACTGTTAATATAGAGACACCTAGGAATCATAAGTCTGCTGTATGCCACTTATCAATTCTGAATCCTCTCTTTCCCTTTCCCCAGTATCTATTGTCTATCTGGATTCCAACTGATTAACATACACCCATTCCTCTGCCAGCCCTGTTCTGATTCTGTTGTCTTTTTGCTAACTGACAACTAAATCCTTCCCAAAGTATATATTGTCTATCTGGTATCCAACTGACTATTATACACCAACTCTGTATCCTGTCCTGTTGCTCTATTGCTGACCAACTCCTGAACCTCTTCTGCTGTTGTTAATACTATGATCTTCATATATTGACCATAGTCAGCAGCTCCTCAGTTTTAGGCTGGCAAGGCATATTCTGTTGTATTCCACCTTGCCTGGTGCTCACATATCCAAGTACTGCTTAAGCCCAACAACCTGTTAGAGCAGTCACCACAACATGTATGTTGTGTAAAAAAACGTCTAAACCTGCATTCCCAAGTCTTTCATGTCTATTAAAGACATGGAACCCTTTGAGCAGTGGGCCCTTGATGTTGTTGGGCCCTCCTCAAAGACAGACTGGGAAAAAATACATCATAAATGCCATCAACTACTCCACTTGTTGGCCAGTGGCCTGGGCAACAACTAACCACACCACCACCATCACCCACTTCATTGGCAAGGAAATTGTGGCCTGATTTAGGCGACCCAAAAGTCTTATCACAGATGGTGGGCCCAAACTTGTTGGACATGTCATGAAGGCTTACTATACCAAGAATGCCTTCCAACAAAAAGTCATGACTCCCTACCATCCCCAATCCAATGGACGTGTAGAGTGCCTAAATAGTTTGTTGATCAAACTGATTACCAAGCTCTCACAAGAGCACCTCAACACTGTGTGGACTGAACACTTGCCTACCGCTCCTCTTATCTTACAAGCAAGAATCAACTGGGGCACTGGGTTCAGCCCCAGTGCCTTAGCCTTTGGGACGCCTGACAGCTTGACTGGTGTAGAATAAGGGAAAATACAATCCAGAGTTCCTGGGAAATCCCCTGTTGACTACTCTGTCCCTGAGCCAGTGGTGTGCCAGAGCCTGAGATATGGAACACAAGCAAATTGAGGGAGGGACAAAATACCTTGAGGCCAGATACGCAGTAGGTGACCATGTCTATGCCCTCAACCCTAATTTAGCCAAATTTGAACCCAACCACTTAGTGCCCTTCAAGATAGCTGCAGATTATGACAACCACACCTACCAACTAAAAAATTCTCAAGGAAACACCAAGAAGCTTCACCACAATTTTGTGCGCCCCTGCCATGCCAACCCCCACCAAAAAAAGTTGTTTGTGCAAACCTTCCCAGATCTTCTTCAGACGCCAATTCTGGTGTCTGGCAACAAACAGGCGGCAAGGGGGTGTTGCAACCAAGTTTCCAGAATTTCCTGCCAATGTATCTTATGACAAACAGGGGGCACTTGATGAGTTGCCCCTTGCCGTATCTAATGATGTTGTGTTTGGCTCCTGGGGACAACATCCAGGAGGACACAGCGGGAAATCTTTATAACAAAAGATTAGAGGTTTGAAGCTAGCCTTGGGTTAGCCTTCAGGGCAAAATTAAGGACACATACCTTAACTTCCTGATATAAAAGATGAGGAATTTCTTTTGCCAAAAAGAAAAAGAAAAATCTAGAAGAATATTAAAGCCAATACAAATGTGGATAAACTTTTTTTAGGGGAAATGATTCTACTTAAATAGTAGACAAGGGTCAATGATCACTCATTAGGTAGAAAGAGTGGCAGAGGGGATCATGTTGGGGTGAAGTCATACCAGGATCAGTTGAGGGCTGGTATGGCAATCCAGAATGGGTGGACATTGAACAGACCCATTTACAGAAGGAAAGAAATCCTGAACTCAAAATTGAAACCAACCAAATCTTTGCACATATCATTATTTGAAGGATATATCAAAATAGCATTAATAGCGTGATTTCTGACATCTCCCCCTCAAGATTGGACACAGGTAGTTGATATTTGTGGAGGAATTTGGAATGAACTTGGGCAAAAGGATTCCAGAGGACAGAAGCTTCACATTATACTTGATGCCCTTCTTGAAGGTGACTTCACAAGGTCCAACCCAGAGAGAGTCTAGCTTATGGGCTCTGCCTCCAGTACGGTTCTGATAGTAGAGAACCAGGTTGTCTACTTGATACTCAGAGAGGGGGGCTCTAGAAGCATTGGACAGTGAGAGCTCTAAAGCCTTGACTTTATAGGCAGTTGAATATGCCACTGCCTGAATATCAATGATACAATTAATTAAGTCCTTGACATAAGTTTCAGGATTGGCAGATGCATCAACATCAATCAAAGGGGGTCCCAAGATTGAAGGGGTTGTGGCTTCACGCCCATAAATCATGGTAAAAGGAGATTGGCCAGTCACTTGGTGCCTACTGAGCTGATAAGCAAAGAGAGCTGCAGGGAGAAACATATCACAATTGGCGGCATCAGAGAGCATGTTTTCCTCATTATGAACACCAGGGAGGAATTGGCTTGTTCAATAGTTCCATTAGTCAAAGGATTATATGGCGCAGAGAAAGATTGGTGGGTAACCATAGCTTCTACAATAAATGTGATGAGGTGAGCATTAAAGTTGGTGTCATTGTCAGAAAGCAGGACTTGAGGGCAGCCATGTTGGTTGAAGATATCTTCCAGTAAGAAATTAGCAGTGGTCTTGGCAGTTATATCTTTTGTAGCTCTGGCTTTGAATCATTTGCTAAAATGGTCTACAGCTACAAAAATGAATTGAAACCCAGACCTAAAACAAGGGAGAGGCCCAAAAGCATCAATACTCACAGTGTAGAAGGCATGTTTAGGAGGAATGAGTTTGAATTGATGTTGGGAAGGGTGAGGGCATTGGAGCTGGCACAAATGACAGGAGGCAAGAGCATCAGGAATTAGAAAACGCATGTTTTCCCAGTAGAAGTTCTTGCATAGCCAGTCATGGGTTTTGGCTATACCTCCATGCCCAGTGTCAATGTGAGCTTCAAGGATAATGACTATCTTAATGCTAGGGTGAACTTAGAGTAGGTAGGCATTGTTGACTTTCTTGAAGAGTTGTCTATCTCAAATTACAGTGTCCTTGGATAGGGTTTGTAGCACCAAGCAAATGTCTTCTGGCTCAGTGGTCCAAGAGTCAGGGTACCCTATTATTTTTATAGGCAATCAGCGTCAGTGAGGTAGATAGCTAGAATTAACATCCTTGACAAGCCGTCAGAGTTCTGATGTTGGGCCCCAGGACGGTGTAACACAGTGAAATCATACCCTTGTAGACACAGAGCCCAACACGCAAGTTGACCTTTGGGCTCCTTTAGTTGTTGCAGCCATTTGAGGGAGGAGTAATCTGTGACCACTGTGAAGTGGGTCCCATATATGTAATGCCTGAACTGTTTTACAGCATGCAGCACCGCCAGACATTCCTTTTCAGTGACTCATAGTTCTTCTTGTGTTTATTGAGGACCTGTGAAGAGTAGAATACAGGTCAACCCACGCCTTTGTTGTCAAGCTGGGCTAAGATGGCACCCACAGCTACTCTGCTTGCGTCAGTGTACAAGATAAACTCTTTATCATAGTCAGGGTAGACTAGGATAGGAGCCTCTTTGAGCTTGGCCTTCAACACTTTAAACGCTTGTTGCTAGCTGTCATTCCACTCAAAGGGGACGTTGCAAAGCAGTTGGACAAGGGGTTCACTCAGTTCAGTAAAATCAGGTATGAACTGTTGGTAGTAGCTCATTATACCAAAGAATACTTGGACCTCTTGAAGATTTGTGGGAGGTAGCATCTTGTTGATGTCTTCCACCTTATTATTCATGGGGCATATTCCAGTTTGAGTGACCTCATGCCCTAAGAACTCGAGTTGCTCTTTAAAGAAGGAACACTTGGAGGGTTTGAGCTTCAAGCCAGCTTTGCGGATTTTGATGAAGACAGCCTTGAGGTGTTTCAAGTAGTTGCTAAAGGTAACGCTGAACACAGTGATGTAATCAAGGTACACAAGGACACAAGAGAGCTTTAGATCTTGTAGGATGGAGTCCATAGCCCGTTGAAATTTAGTAGGGGCATTACAGAGTCCCTGGGGCATACAAGCGGATTTGTAGAGTCCCTTAGAGGCTATGAGAGCAGCTTTCTCTCAGTCTTCTGGTGATTAATCAACTTCCCAGTATCCCAAATCTAGATCCATAGCTAAGAAAAACTTGAAATCACCCATCCGATATGAGAGCATTGTTGATTCTGGGCAAAGGGTATGGGTCTTTCTTAGTGAGCGAGTTCAGGCAGTGGTAGTCCATTACAATGCAATGTCCTCTGTTCTTTTTTTGAGGATAATTAAAGGTGAGGCCCAAGGACTTTGAGAGGGAGCCAAGAGTCAGCATCTAGAAGTTAATTTAAACTCCTTAGATACCTGGGCATCCTCTACCCTACTACAGTGGTATGGTTTGGCACAAAAAGGAGGTGCATCACCAGTATCAATCTGATGAATGACCCCTTTAGCCAGGCCATAGTCTGTAGGTCCAGAGGCAAAGATGTTGTTGAACAGATTGAGCAGGTCCAACACGTTCTTTTGTTGAGAAGGAGACAGTTAGGGGAAGTTGGCAGCAATGAACAAGGAGAGAACTTGAGGATTGTCTTCAGGTAAATTTAAATCACTGAAAGTTCCAAAAAGGTAGAGGGATGCCACTTGTTCTGCTCCCAATATACAACCATGCCCTACAGCCTGACCCCAAGACACCTGCATGGGTAGGGTGATCAGGAGTGGCAAGCAACAGTTGTACAGGCTCTTTGTGAGTACAATCTAAAATTTCTGGACACAATCAGGGTTCTTTGTGGCTTAGAGATTCAGGTGACTAGAGTTCCAGAAATGACTTTTTGGGTAGTTTGTAAGAGATCTGGGAGTCTATAACCACTTGGGAGCCTGGAGGAATGGTGATAACTGCAGGGGCAAGAAAAGGCACACCTTCTTCTGTGGGATAGGAAGGAGGAGTCACATATAGGAGGAATTAGTTCTGTACTTGAGCAAGAAGATACCCATGGGGTACTCAAGCATGCAAGCTTTAAGACGTTTTCCTGGGAGGCGCAGAGGTTCCTCAAAAATCAAAGGGACCTCATACCCTAAGAGCAAAAGATATTCATCTCTGAGGTTCACAATCCCATTATATTTGCGGAGGAATTGTGTACCAACCAGGAGATCATAGCTTTGTTTCTCTAGGACAACAGCGGGGGAAGCAATGAGGAGCTTCCCAAACCTCATGGGTAGAGCGGAGTAGGCACCAATGGCTCAAGTTTGTGCCATGCCAGCTGTGCCATAAAATTGAGTGTAGTTGAGGTCAGGAGCTAATTTGAGCTTCTTCATTAGTTTTGAAGATACTACATTGACTGGAGAATCTGTGTTGTAACTTCAGCTTTTAGGTGATTGATAGTTGTTTTCAATTAACTCAAATACAACCTTAGTTGTTATTAAAGACTAAACTAAGATAAGTTCTTTAGCCTAATGCGTATAATAAGTTATAAATTATGTAAATTGATCTTTATTTAATAGGTCAAGAAGAGAGTTATATAGTAGGAAAGGGATTAACAAGTGCCGCAGAGCACCAGGATCCTCCATCTACAGCCCAGTTTTCTCTATTACTTAGTCCCATATTAAATAATGATTAGATGATCATTAGTTAATATAAACTCAGAGTACAACTTAGTTGATAAATTAGACTAATTATCATCCAGAACAAGAGTACTATTGTACTCTAGTTCACCAAGCTTAATGGATCCATGTGTGATTACAGTGACAGCTAGTTTACAACCAATCACTTCACAACACCATGTCCAGGATGGTTTTGATTTTAATCTTTTGGATTGATACTTCCACGTGGGTTGTATCTTTCCCAAAGGGGGGCAAGACAGCCAACACATCCTGTGCAGCCTCTAACTCTTTTTTCCATTTAGCAAACATGCATCTTAAGGCAGGAATCTCCTTATACACAGTCTGTAGTGGGAGAGATACAGTCACTTTTGAAAGAGAGCTTTGGCTAGCTTGGCAGCTTCTTCAGAAGAGTCAACCAAGACAGGAGGTTGATGGGCCTGGGATAGGTAAAGGCAAACCACCATGGCCTTGGCTTCACTTGAAGATGCACAAGAAGCAGTGGTGGTTTTCCCTGAGCAGAGCTTGTAAGGGACAGACACAGTTTCCAGAACAGCCAGTACATAGTAGCCATATTTATCAGATTATTCAATATCAGAATCTTCAGGTTTTATATCACTGGAGAGATTGTGAAATAGATGAAGGATAGTTGGGCCTGAGGAAGACAGTTCTTCCTCATCAGAAGGAGGATCAGGGGGAGACGGGAGAGATTGGTCAGCAGAGAGTGTCTCTTCTCTAAGCTGACCTCTTTTTTCCTGCCTGTTCCTTAGGATGTCAACCTTTCACTTGAGGATTTGTGCAAGTACGCAAGTGGTGCCCAATTTGGCTACAGTTATGGCATCCTTGCCTCTTAGCTTGTTCACCAGCACCCAGGGTCATTATGTGCGGCGTACAAGAGGTAGTTCCAGCATTGCTGGCTTTATTTTCACGTACCACCATACCTCCATGTATCAAATGCATGTCTTGTAGGAGCGTCTTAATGCTCTTCATGGAAGTGAGCAAAGCCTTGTGTGCCTTAAAGTGTAGGCATAGAAGCTGGTTTACCTTCAATGCATTTGAACAAGCTGTGTATGCTTCCTGAGGAGTTAACTGTTGACTGGTGATTAACTGTTGGCCTTCAATGTAGAAACAGTCTGCAAACTCAGCCAGGGTTTCCTTGGGCTTAAAAGCAATGTGCAAAAATGCATCTTTATTGACCTCCAAGCTGAGATCTCCTCCAAACTCCTCATTAAGGAAGCGCTTCATGTCCTCCCAAGTGACAATGGAGGGGAGCTTGGGGACCACAGCTTCTTGTCACATGGGACGGAGAAAGGTGAGGATGTGTTCTTTCTTGAGCTTGTTGGTAGCCCTTTGTATTGCAGTTTTGTAAATGGTTAGATAGGCGCTAATGGTAGAGGTTTTGGGATCAAATATCTGCTTGAAGGTTGGTTTTTAGTTTGGGTCAATAGACAAGGACAAGGACTGACTGTTCTCACCAGGGTTGAGGACGTTAATATGAGGGTTGCCCAAACTTGGATTCAGCAGCAAGTTGTCTAGCCCAGAGGAGTCAAAGGCTTCCCTCTAGATTATCCAAGGTAGAGCTGTTCTGTCCACTAATATCCCTAGCAGTGGCAGCAGCAGTCCTAAATTTGTCAATCTTGATTTGTTGTACCGCCAAAGTGCCAGCAATTCCATTGACACAAGTAGCCAGAGAAGAGGCCTGAGCAACCAAGGGGGCAACTTGTCCATTTAGGTCTTGGTAAAGCAGGAGAGGATTTGGGCCTCTCTTTCCAATATGTCTTGCCTATCAGCTACATCATTTGTTCCTTTGGCAAGTTGATCTAGTACACACACAACGTTGGCCCGGGGTTGACCTTCCAGACCAGGGCACCAACCATGATTGTCATGAGCGTGAGTATTAACAACTTTACCCTCCTCTTCATCTTAAGATTCAGATGAAAAATCCTCTGAATTAGAGAGGCACTGTCTTAAGTACTTGATTTCCCCTTGCTAGGTAGCCACCTGATCAGTGAAGGAGGCAATACAAGGCTCAGGCATTGGTTTGACTGGAGGGGGGTTCTGCACAGAAGCTTGACATCAAGTGGTAGCCTTGAGTTTGGCAATGGCCTCCCATACCTTGGTTTTGAAATCAGATGGGGTCTCAACAGGAGGAGCGGGAGGGGTCACCTCAATAGATGCTACCCTGTCATCCACATAATTTTGCACCTGGTATAGAGTGTCGCCTAGTGCAGCCTTATCCAGACTGTATGATGCTGCAGATAGCGGCCGCAAGTATTGACATGAGCTCCTATCAATTTGAGTTGCAAGTTGACATACTCCATGAACTGATTAAGCTCACTAACCAGGGTCTCAAAGTCCTGATAATGGTTTAGCAGAAAGGCCTAAATTTGCTCACTCCATGTTGCCTGATGTTCATCCAATTTGCATAGTCAATCTTCTATGTATCCAGGGAGCAAGGAACAATGGGAGCTCAGGGAGGCAGTTAAGTACTTCTGTAACACCAGTGAGTTGCGCTGGTTGTCAGAAATACACACAAAGAGACTGTGTGACCATTCTTGATAGACCATATTTTGAGCATGGTTATTTGAGATGGCAGTGGCTACAGCATCTAATAGTTGATTTTGGGATCCTAAGGCAAGTTGGTGGTGAACTAGGGAAGGTTGCATTAACTGGTTGACCAACACGCCAATAGTATCCATGGATTTCATCAACACAGGGGGGGAGACCAAAGTCCAAAAAGAAGGAGTACAGGTCTTTGGAAGAGTACCCAGGACAAAGACCAGGGATAGTGTGCATTGCCACAGTGCTAGAGTGAAGGGAGCAGGCGGCAGCACAAGCTTGGTAGTAATTGAGAGAGAAAGCTGGAAGGAGGCCCATACGGGCCCAGGGGACAGAACCAATACCATGGGAGTTGGGGGGCATTGGTGATGTCTTCTTCTAGAGGGGGACTAGAAACTTTAGGTTGATTGGGTACTTCAGAAACAAAGGGAGAATGACTAGAGAATGCACGTGGGAACAGGGTAACCAAGGGGCTTGCAGCCCCTGTAGTGAGCACCATTTTGTTGTTTTTGGCTCCTGGGGACAACATCCAGGAAGACACAGCAGTAAATCTTTATAACAAAAGATTTGAGGTTTGAAGCTAGCCTTGGGCTAGCCTTCAGGGCAAAGTTAAGGGCACATACCTTAATTTCCTGAAAAACAAGATGTAAAAGTCCTTTTGGCAGAAAGGACAGGAAAAGCTTGAATATTGTTAAAGCCAATACAAATGTGGATAAACTTGTCTTTATTAGGAGTAATGATTCTACTTTAAATATTAGACAAGGGACAGTGATCACTCATTAGGAAGACAGAGTGGCTGAGGGGATTACTTTGGGATGATGTCATACCAGGATCAATCACAAACAGGTATGATAATCTGGATTGGGTGGATATTGAACCAGACCCATTTGCAGAAGGCAAGGAATTTCCAAACTCAAAGGCAAACCCAGCCAAATCTATACAATTATCAATATTCAAAGGCCATATCAAAATAGCATTAGTTGCACAATTTACAACAGTATTGATGGGGGGTTGGAGAAGCAGGGTTTATTGACTGGGAAGAGGCTGAAAGAGCTGATTGCTTCAATTGCTTGAATTTTTTTTCTGTCACATATGTGGGCTTGACAAGCCAAATGAATGAGAGTGGGGGGAGTCAGAAGTCCTTTCTGGACTTATCACTATCACTTGCATAGAAAATGACAAGATCTGATAGGTCCTGGAAAAACACAGAAGGGAAAATCTCATAACCCTTATAAATTTGGGTGCACAGCTCATTGTATGTGCCAGGCTTTAAGTGCCTGAGAGCAAAACCAAAATTATAGAGACGTACATCTGAAAGATGCATGTTGGCGCAGTTAATGTGGTAGGACCAACAGGTATGCTCCACACCCTGATTTCTTGGGTTTCTCATTCCCGCTGCTCCATCTCGGCACTCAGAACAACTGTGTATGCAGCGTTTTGGGTAGCCCACTCCTCCAGCATGGCCTTGAGCTCTATCTGGTAGGCATACCCATCTGTTGTGTTTGATGATGCGGAGTAATGATTGACATCCAATGGGAAAACTGTCAACAAACCCCAACAAATTGATACAGGATTGGCCTGCGCTTGAAGACGTCAGATTGGATGCACTTTTCCCCAAAGTCTTGAATACTTACTGAAATCTTGGCATATGGCTGGAAGATTACGTCATTGCGTGTCCTCATTGCCCCCCTTTGATAAAATCAATGATGGTAGAATCACAGGGGTCAGTGTCCACCACAATGGGGCCACTGAGTACCTGATTGGATAAGAGTCTGGCAGCAACCACAAATCTGTGAATCCACAAATTCACCGTTATCTTATTGGTGAAAATGATGTGGAGTCTCAGTTGGAGACAGACCTGGACCAGGGGCATCTGCGGGTCATGTTCCATAACGGCCATCATAAGGGGATGGGCTGTGTCACCTTTGGTTGAAGTACAGGCATCAGTTGGGGTCTTCTTGGTAGAGGGCTACAGTTGGGTGGGCTTGCAGGGTTGCAGCCACAGTAGGCTTTGAAAAATCCATCACGGCTGCAATTTCCCCAAGGGACATAGGCATCCCTTGTTTTTTGACCATTTTGAGAACAATCTCCTGGGTGATTAGCTTTCTTCTGTGCCTTGCAGGATGATTGAATGGGGGTGGAATATGTCCATCTTGAGAACCAGACAGTACCATCTGATTGGCTATTTTGGGATGTGGGGCTCTCTGGGTGACCCCATGGCTTAAATGGCTGGTTCTGGATGCCATTGTTGATACAGGATTTGGGCTAGCAGCTGCCTGTGCATGATGGGCAAACAGGGCCATGCTCAAGGACACAGGAGAAAGAACATACTTCTGGGTGGTGCTTGCGGGGGGCTGTGGGTTGGGAGTGGCCATAGACAGAGGCTTCACTGTTTAGAGACCCAGTGTAGCCCTGAATGATTTTGTCAAGGCCAGAGAACAGCTCTTTTATTTGGTTGGTGTTGGAAGAAGACATAATACATTTTTTATTATATTTTTAAACTAAAGAAGAGGAATGTATATTTCAGTCAAATATATTTTTATATATGATAAGTTGGTGATTATTACAATCTAAATTTTAGCTGCCCTAAACTGGAATAGGGCAATTTTTGAGAATGCCTGTGCTTCCTAAAAGAATCAGCACAAATCCACTCTAGATCCTTTGGCATCCTTTTTGAGACACCCATAAATATATTTATTTGAAATTCCTTGCAATTATGATTTAAAACTTGGTTCTTGGATTTGACAATCCAGGAAAATCAGATTTGTTAAGTTTTATATGATGTCTATAATTTGTTTTAAATACAGGAAATCTTAAATTTTACATTAGAATCCTGCATTTCTGATTCATGTATCCTGCATTTGTTTGCTGAGTTTTGTCTTTTTTAGCTGAGTTATCTGCTCAAGAGATTCAAAATTTGCCAATTTAAATAAACCAAAAAAAGTCAAATTAAATGGTTAATTTTATTAAATATTTTAATTTTCACTCAGCTGAGTTGCCCGCAAAAGTGATTTAAAATTTAGACCAAGGATTTGACAATCCCGCATTTTTACGTTCAGATTCTGAATTTACAGTATAAGTCTGAGAGCTTTATCCAAAAGTTTGTTTAAACTGACATCTTTGCTTTGTACCAAGGATAGTACTTGCTTTAGAGTTGGTATGCCAGTGATTTGATCTAATTATAAGTATATGTTATTTTTTAAATTATTACCTTTAAGTTTATTAATTACCATAGTTGAATCTGTGTTATGATTGGCAAGGAAGATATTCAAAAATCTCAAAATATCAGATGAATCCACCTGATTTTCTGAAACTGTCTATTGAAAATAAGTATTTTTTTAAAAGTATAACTTTTACCTTAGTTTTTTTTGGAAGACTTGAGAGGCATAATAAATACTCTGCTAATATTTCAATACTCTGATTAACTTTTGCTTGATGATAAATAAAGAGAAGATAATAAGATAAAATAACCCCATAAGAAAAATATAGGTCTCTTTAGCTGTACTAACTTTAGTGGATTAAAGTTTCAATTTTAATTTTAATCTAAATTTGAATTTTTTGCTTTCATTTTGATTTGATTTGAATTTTTTCTTTCACTTTCACTTTTAATTAACATTTATTTTTATTTTTTATTTAGATTTCAAGTTCAATTTAGATTTTGCTTTTGATTTAAATCTTTGATTTTGATTTTGAGTTAGATGTTGATTTGATAAAGGTAGGACACGCCATTTCAAAAACAGCATCCTGATTTATGCCATCTCAAATTTAATTTGAGATGGCATTTTTTGCGTTAGTGATTTCAAATCACAAAAAAATAAAATAAACAATAAAATAGTTAAAATTAACATATACTCTTATAATGTAGTATCTCAAATTTACGCCATCTTGATTCCATCACTTTGAGTCAGATTAATTAAATCTTATTTTGCTAACTTTATTTACATATGAAATCACTTAGTGTGGGGCGTCTTTACACCATCTCAACTTTACCTCATTTTGAATCACACTATTTATCTTTAACTAAAATAAGCTTATACCTGGACTAAAACAAAGCCTGTTGTATAGGTCCTGAAGATGTTCCTATAGTGTTAATCTAAAACACTTTTAATAAGAACAACCTAAAAAAATGTCACTATGATAGTCCTTCTAGTAATTGTCATTGCTGGGTAAAAAAAACAGTCTTTTTATATGCAATTTATAACTTTATTATACATGGATACATTGATAAGGGTTCTCCTAATAAAATATTTTCATAGTGATTTTAATATGGAAGGGGGTGATTACGCCATTTGATTTATGCCACTTCAAATTCCACTGTAGTTTCATATCACCCAATTAATTTGATGCACACAACAGATAGGGGAAAATCAGGGGAAATTACATATGACACCAGGCTACGGTATATCAATTCCCCCATTGCAATTCTTGCTTTTGACTTTCAAAAGTATATATTCACGTCAAAAACTATATTAACAAAAAATGTATGGAATTGCCTGAAACTTTGCAAATATATATTTTTTTGGCCTCCTCTAAACAACTGGGTACTTTTTAACCCCAGCTGTATAAGCTAATTTTTGAGAAATTCAAGTTTTACTCTTTGGCCTGGTTGAGGTAGCTCCACCGTAGATTTGTTAATTTAATATAAAAAATGGTCAAAACACTATGTTTTTGAGCTACGGCACCTCAATTATGTCACTTTGAAAACGCCATCTTGAGAGAAAGTTTTCAGTCAAAACTCAAAGTTTTGCCTACTTGTGTTACTAATAAAAAATTATTTTTACAAAATAAAAAACATTGAAATTTTGATAGTATATATTTTTTAATCTTCTCTCTAATTCTATGTAAAAAAATTGATTTTCTTATATTAAAAACATTCTCATTTTTCTCTTTAAAAAACCCCAAATTGCTCATATTTTGATACTAATTCACTTTTAGATGCCTGCCAAGTCAACTGCCAAAGCTGTGCCCAAGGCCTCAAAGTCCAAAATCACTCTGCCCAAAGCCAAAAAGGCCAAGACAACCCCAAAGAAGCAGCCTTCTAAGGCCAAATTCACCCCAAGACCCAAACTCTGTCACCTGAGCAAGAGGGAAACAGTCCTACCCCTCCCCATTCTCCATTTGTTTACTTCCCATCTGATCCTCAAGAGAAGTTGTTTAACTTCAATTGCCATTCTGACCCTACTTCAGAGCCTGAGGATGAAGAGGCTCAAGAGCCTGAGCCTGGTGCTCCTGCAGATGAGCCAATTGAGCTCTGGGATCTTAACTCTATCCAAAATATATGCAATCAAAATGGCACCTTTGCTGTGCCAACAACATACCCTATCAGCTATCCAATTATGACAAAGAAAGGGGGAGCCAGTTTTGTCTACAAGGGCTACAGCTTCAGCTGTAATGACAAGAAGAAGCACATCCATCAACATCACTTCAAATGTGATAACGTTGGCTGCCCAGCAAGGCTCTTAACTTATGGGCTCACCAGATTTAAGGCCCTTACTGTTAATCACAACTGCGCCGAGCCTTTTGACCCTCTCTATCAACTTATCCGCTGGTTTCTTTGTCAGGTGATCCCAACCACAAAGGATCAAACTGCAACTGAGGCCATCAACAATGTGCTCCTCAATTTAAATAATACCCAACTAGCAACTGTTGATGGCGCCTCAAAACTACAGAGATATTTTACTGATCAAAGATATGCTCTGAGCACTGAAGGCGTCAGTGCAAGCTCCATTGATCAATTGATCATTACTGAGGAGCAAAAACTATCACGCCATGAAGAGAGATTCCTCCTCTATGATGATGGTCAACATGCTCCAGAGCGTATCATCTGCTTTGCAACAAGCCAGGATCTGCACAACCTGCTCAAGTGCAAGACCTGGCTTGCTGATGGCACTTTCTCAACCTGCCCAAAGCTCTTTAGCCAGCTTTGGAATATCCATGGGCAGGTTAGAAATCTGTTTCTTCCCCTGGTCTTCTTTTTCCTCCCAAATAAGAAGCAGGAAACCTATGTCCAGGCACTCAAAATTTTAAAGGCCAAACTGGATGAAATCCTCCCAACAATTAAAGAGGAGCCCAAGGAGACTAGATGGCGTAAGAAAAAATCCATCTCCCAAGAAGAAGATGCTCCCACCCTAACCAAGAAAAAGCCTGAAAGCCTTCTCTACCACAAATATATGATAGTGGATTTTGAACAGTCTCAGGCAAATGTCTTTATTTGTGTCTTTAAGAGCTCCCCTCAGAGATGCTACTTCCACTTCAGGCAGGCACTCTGCCACTGCCTCCAAAAATGCTCTGACCTCCATGAGCTGGTCTACACTGAAGGCACTAAAGAAGCAAAAGACGTTTTTAATGGCTTTGCTGCACTTGCCCTTGTGCAAAAGGAGGAGATCAATGCCTTTTATGATGCCCTCCTCCACCATCCCTATATCCAGGCCAACCAGGCAGCTTTTGCGCCCTTTATTGAGTATTTTGAGACTCAATGGGTTGGCATCTTCCAAGGAGCACGTCACATTAGAAAAGGTGGTGACTCAATCACCTGGAACTGCTATAAGCAGGTCAAAGATGGGTTGATCAAGACCACCTCTTCCCTTGAAGGGTGGCATAGCCGGTTTGCCACAAGGGTTAGGATTCATAAGCCCAAATTCAATAAGATCATGATCCACCTCAAAACCCAACAAGCCATCTCTGCCTGCCTCTTCAAGACTGGCATAAAGAACAAGGGTGATCCCCCCAAGATGACCAAAGTGGTGAAAAAGTACACTGAAATCAGCAAGGTGGTCCTTGCCTACTATCTCAAAGATAGCAAGCTTGAGCATCTCAAAGCTATCTCAGTTGCTCTTTCTACCAATGTTTGAGCCTATTTGCAATAAGCACTCCTTTATTTGCTCTTGTATTTCCTTTACTTTTATCATTATTTTAGTTTTATTAAGTATTTGGTACAATTTTATGCTTATTTTAAATTATAGTTTGTAGTTAAAATAGATGAAATTAGTTGTTTTAGGGATTATTTTGCATTTTGGGCTTTACGCAACTACATTTCTACTTATTGACCCTATTTTTTATTGCAGATTTGGAATTCTGAGGCTTTTTTAAGCCTAGAAATGTTTTTGAATTTTTATTTCTGGGAATTTTTGGGTGATTTTTGGGGTTCAAAAAATCTAAAATTTTAAAACTGTTTTTTCTTAGTTGAAATGCCGTAAATCAAAATGGCGTTTTTACACAACAGTGGCAAAATTGACTGTAGGGATGTAAAAGTGAGAATTCAAAAGTGAGAATCTAAAAGTGGCCATGTTGACACTTTTTAAATTTTCAAAATGGCTTTTTATAATAAAGTAATTACTTTTTCTTGACTTTTTTAGTTGAGAGAATGAATAAAAAGTATTTTATATGAACATAATAAATTTTAAATTCAGATGAGCTATTTTATTTTTAATTTTAAAATTTTAAAAGTGTCAACATGGCCACTTTTAGATTCTCACTTTTGAATTCTCACTTTTACGTCCCTACAGTTGATTTTGCCACTGTTGCCGTTTTTACTAGTAAATTGAGATAGCAGAATTTAAGATGGCATATTTTGAGATGGCATTTTTTGAGATGCTGTTTTCAAAATGGCGTGTCCTACCCCCCTCTAGCAATTGCATCCAGGGTTGTCCACCATGTACAAAAGAGTACGTAGATCCAATTGGACGCTCTAGCCAAAAATTTAATTTCAGGGTATAATTCCCCGGAATAATTGCATTCCCCTTTGCAATTAGCATCCCCTTAATAAATATTTTTCCCTTGAAACTTATTTTTTTATTTTAATATTAAATATTTTCATTGAGATATGTAATATTAAAATTTTAACATTACATATTCCAATATTAAAAATTTTAATATATAATATTTCAATATTGAATATAGCCCAATTAAATAAAAATAGTTAAATTTTGAATATTTAAACTTTAATAGATAAATTTTAAGATTTATAATTATAATTTTACTTTTAATATTTTAATTTTATTTTAAATTTTAGTAGGTAAATTATAATATTAATATATCTAAATATATTAAAAGACATTAGTTATAGTTGCAACCACATCAAATATTAAAAATAAGTTAATTTTTTTATTTACTAGCTTGTCAAGTACAGGTTCATTTATTACATATACAAACAACAAGAATTGAATTTATCTGCATCATGCAACCCGCTCCACTTATATTCTAAACAAGTGATTGTTTAGAACTTGAATTACCTTTCCCTTGTAATATGATTTGATAAATATATTCAATATGCTTGACCCGTGTCCTAAGTACTAATTAGTAAGCAATTCATAAAAATCATTGGTGGTTGTGTTGTGTGGCTATAGTGACACTGAAATAATAAGGATCAGATGATGTGTCATGCCCTGCCTCAAAGGGCAGGCTCTTTAAGTTATTATATTTAATGTTTTTCTTTTGGTTTTAAAAACTTCCAGTATTTTAATATTTGGATTTTGAATTCAAAGTTAATATTTAAGTATTTTAATTTTATTACCTTGTTTTATTTTTGCTATTTGCGTTTGAATTGTTGTTGTTGTTGTTGCTTGCTCTGCTGTTCTCTATTCCTTATATATTTCTACTTTAAAGTTAGAAAATTTTCATCTATTCTTACCTTTCAAACTCCCGCTTACGTCTTTGCCGCTCTCCAGTTTCATGTTGCTGATCTGCAACTTCTGTTGAGCTGTGCAGCTCTCCTTTATCCAGGTTCTTCTTGTGGCTTCCCTAGTTGCTCCTTTTTCTTGGCTATTTTCCCTCCTGCCAATCTTCACAAGGACTGAGAAGGACAAGTCTATATAATAAAGAACTTGTGAAGAGTAGGCTTTAAGCCAATATTCTAAGTGATTTTTCCCCTTCAATTTTATCTAATTTTAAACTTGAGATCTGAATTTTTAGAAATTTATAAATTTTTATTAGTTTTATTTTAAATTTTAGCCTTTTCCTTTCCTTAAACAGATGGAACTTGTAAAATAACAAGCCTTAGGCTTGTTGTATCCAATGTTTTCCCTTAAGGAAGCATTTAATTGTTATATGTACCAATTTTTGGATGGAGAATATCCTAATATTGACATTCCCTTAGTTATGAATTGTTCACTATTAAATATTTTTTTTTATCTTCTTTGCTTAGGATTCTTACACTCAATTACTCCTTTTGTGACACAATATAGGTTTTTAGCAGGGTTCTGTAAGATTATCTTACAGACAGTTCCTATGTTTCTATATCTTTTAAATTTGAATCCTAATGCCTTGCACGCCCTAGTCTATAACCTTGTGCCATTATAGACAAGACCCTACATGATGACCTGCAAGGACCAATTTGTGGCTTAAAAAAGCCAGAGTACCAACAAGGATTCACAATTATTTAAATAAAATTAATCTATTTCTATCTTTATTAATTTATTTATTTGTTAGTGCAACAGTCAATATAATATTCAGTGCATTATAATAAAAATATATTCCTCATACCTAGTATAATCAATTTTACTTACCTTTTCTACATACTCTTATATGTTTATAATACAATCAAACGTCATGTTGTTATATATAAATAATAAATGTTGAGTCCTACCAAAAACAAAATAAATAAAAATAAAAACAAATAAAACCCAGAGCGCCCATTTATCTGATTGGCTCAGAGGCCAGGGCTCTGGGAAGGAAAGATTCTGAGTGCTTGTAAAAAGCTACCACCACATTGGGTTTCATTGCAAATTGACTGATATCAAGGATGTTGAAGAGATCTTTGGTGTCCTTGGAAACCCAGCTTTGATCTTATTATTGATCCATCCAAAAGTTTCCTCAATTGGTTTAAGAAATAAAAAATATGAGGGGATAAAGAGAAGTCTCTTGGGCAGTCATCCAGGTGGTGACTGGCCAAATGGCTATTTTTATTGATGGGCAGGAACTTGGACACAATCAGATCCACTTTGTGGAGCCTGACATTATCCAATACAACAATGTTGGTTGTACTGCAGTAATTGATCCGGAAATACTCCTTGACAGGTTAGAGAAAATTGAGAAAAGTCCCGCTATTGTGGAACTCTTGATCATTTGGTATTGGTCTAACCTGCAAGGACCCAGAAGCGCTACCATCAAATAGGTCTGAGAACAGAAAGCTGCACAATGGGCTACACTGTCCTTGGACTCTTTCTTGACCCACCCATGCATAGACCTTAGTGAGGAGGAAAACAAAATTTTGTCAATATAGAAGAACTGGACATTCCCAGTCTCCTTTAGTGCCAGATAAGTCTTGGCATAAATGTGTCAATCTTCAATTGTTTTCTTGTTGTTTCTATTGTACAGAGAAACTCTGAGTATCTTTCACAAGAAGCCTAATTTGACTATTGCTTTTTATACAAGGGTTTTAGAAACAGAAATCCCAAACTCTGTGGCAAGCATTGATTGGACAGCAAGTGAGTCTAGGTGGCAATCCTTGGTAACCCACTGCTTGATTGACTTGAGATGGGTGAGCTGAAGTAGGCTGGGCTACCACTTAGCCTTGATAAATTTGGCAATTTGCCCGGTATTGCCATATTTGATGTTGATATTGCCAATGTATCTGGGTGTGACACCAAATTTTGACGCAATATCCCAAACTGTCATTTCCCCACTCAAGCAGTTGAGGAGAGCTTTGCGCTCACTATCTGTCAACCAACGCCGGCCCTTGGCAGGTACTGTGGCATCCTGGCTAGCAGGCTCAACACAGGGGACAGGTACCTTTGTGTAGAAGGTGGAATCACGCTTGGTTGCGCTGGCGCCATCAATGATAGCATAAGACACAGACACAGATGTCTAAACAGTGGTGGCCAATGGCTTGTAGATGGTATCAAAGACACAGGGCAGAAAGTAGCAACTCTTGGATCAAGAGTGTGGAGCTGGGTGACAACTTGGTACACAGTGGAGGTGTATGCAACCTCATTGTTCCTGATGACCTTTGTATAGGAGACTTTGGTTGCAGGCCTTGATAGCGGCTTCTGTCTTGGATTGAGGCTACTGTTCATGGCTTAAGATGCAGGAGGTAGTTGGCTGGCGCTGACACCTTGGGAGGCCTGTGTGTCAGCATGACTCCCCTTGAGTTGGATTCTGGGTCTGTTCTTGGACCCTCTGGGACGCTCTTGTGGACGGGCTGTCCCACAGGCTGGTGCAGGAGCTGGTTGGGAATGTGATTAACAATCCATAAAAATACAATAAAAAATATATTTTAGATTAAAATATGTATTTATTTGGATTTATTGGTTTAGTTGTGAGTAGTTGTTTTCTCTTGATTTAGCCTTGAATAGTAGCAGATTTTATATATCCGTGATTTGAAGTGTATAATATTGTATCTTTCCAGTTTTGGATGATTTGAAAGTTTAATTACTTTTTATGTCTAAACATGGTTACCAAGATTGAATTTTTCATTTGATTTTAGTTGTGGTGGAGCTTCTTGATTTGGGTTGGTATTTCCTAGTGTGCTTATTGTACATTAAATTTGGATTTCAGTTCCTGCAATTAATATCTGAGTTTACTAGTGGCATTCAAAAGTGATTTGAAATTTAGTTCATGGATTTGACAATCCTGCAATTTCAAAAAACATAGTAAACTTAATGAACATGGTTGATGGATTTGAACGCTTCAAAATCAATTCCAGTTAATTCATTTTGTCCATTGGAAATATGCAGTTTGACTTGAACTTTGCAAAGTGTCTATGAGTTCCCGCATTTTCAAATATTCAAATAAATACCCAAAGAATTCAATTTAATTAAAAAAGGCAATCCTGCAAAAGTGATTCAAAATTTGGACCAAGGATTTGACAATCCCGCATTTTTACGTTTAGGTTCTGAATTTATAGTAACACTTTTTCAACAAATAAACAATCAAATGCTGAATAATTTATCTAGTGAAAATTAAGCTAAAAATAGTTTTTTAGGGTAATATGATCATGTTAAATTCAAAAATAAAATAAAAAATTATACACAGCAATTAAAAAATACAATTCAAAAACAATTTACTGTGAAATTGACTGTTTTTACTATAAAATTATTTTATTTATCATATAAAAAGTGCCCAATTTATTTTTCAATAAAATCTTAATATAAATTAATTAAATTAAATTAAATGCAAAAACTAAAGATAAATACTCATTTTCGAGAATTGTTAATATAACAGCAACCCAAAATTACATATAATTTAGTACTAAATCAACTTTTTAAGCTAGATAATCCAGGCTTAAGCATAAAACCTTTTTATAAAAACTATTAATTATTTCTAAATTTAGATTATCTAGTTAAATAATATAATTAGTTTTAACATTAAAATTATATAATATAATATCAAAAAGAGCCAAAAATGTTTATTATAAACTAAGTTGAAGATTTGTTACAAGAGAGTACAGTGGCAACCTTGCCTATCTGCTCCCTGAGCTCAGATAGCTTGTGTGACAAGTGAGGCCTGTGCTCCATCTTGCCACAAAGGCATTTGGCAAGGTGTACCAGGTCAGGCCCCAAACCACGGAGACCATAGCCGACAGGAACCAGTTATGAGCAGGAGACAATCACAGATTCTGGTAACTATTGTATAAAGTCAGAAGAATGGCAAATGAGAGCAAAATAATTTAGGAAATCTTAGCTGAAGCATTTTCTCAAAAAAAAAGAAAAAATGATTCTGCATAATTTTTTTTAAAATTTAAAATCAAATTTCAAAATTTTGATTTTTATGCCAAACTGCAGTTTTTTGTTGTTTTTACTCTTTTATTATAGTTTTTTAGAAAACCAAGATGACTCTCAGAGAGCTATCATGATATTTAGGGAAAAATATAAAAAGTCCATAATGAATATGGAAAGAGGGAGATGATTGGCTGAAGAACAGAAAAGGGAAAATCTGTTATCTAATAGAGAGTTTTTGGAATCCAACTTTGTCAGTTGGATTTTTTACATTATTTTCCTCTAGAGAAGACTCTCCTCTCCCCCAAAACTTCTCAACCAAGGCAATTGGAGCAGTTTTCTTCAGGCTCTCAAGTAGCATCTGCAATTAAAAAATTCTTCCATTTGACCTGATAATAGCGTTTGTTTGAGAAAAGTTTTGAGCCTAAGATAGCCTCTACTTCATGTTTGTGATTGGCTGGATTGGAGGAAAGTATAGGCTCTGTAAAGATGGGCGCTTTATCAATGATTGGGTTTAAATTGGGAGACATGGAAAACTGGGTGAACCTTGCTGTTAGGAGGGAGCTCAAGTTCATAAGCAGCATCATTAATTTTTTTAAAATTTTAAAAGGGCCAATGTTGAGTGGACCTAGTTTGCGGCAAGTGATTGGTAATTTGAAGTGTTCAGCTTTCAATATTAATAGGTCTCTAGGAGAATATAAGGGGGCATCAATTCTATGAGCATCAGCTTTGCGTTTATAAGCCTCTCTGGCTTTCATGAGATTACTGATTAAACCTGCATGAATAGATGCAATCTTTGGGACAATATTCTCTTCCATCTCTTCTGCTGGTGCTTCTGAGTTAGGAAGGGGACAAGGATGAAAGCCCTTATTTGCAAAAAAAGAAAAAAGGCCATTTAAAGCAGAGAGGCATTATTATAGGCAAATTGAGCAATGCAAAGCCTTGAAACTCAGTCTTTCTGATTAGGAGAGACGTAACAACGTAAGTACTGTTCAAGTATCTAATTTAAGCGCTCTGTTTGTTCATCAGACTGAAGATGATAGCCTGAAGAACAATAAGGCTTGATATCTAAATCCTTGCTAATAGATTTCCAGAGCTTGGATACAAATTGTGGGCCTCTGTCTGATATAACTTCATCTGAGAGGCCATGATGAGCAAATGATTCATGAAGAAATATTATTGTCATTCCTTGTGAGGTGATAGTCTTATTGCACAGAAAGAACTCAGCATACTTTGAAAGCCTGTTCACAACCACCATAATAGAGTCAAAACCTTTGGACTTTGGAAGGCCAGTTATAAAGTCTACACTGACAGAAGACCATGGGCAGGCAGAAAGTTGTAAAGAAAGCAACTTTTCTGAAGGCATGAAGTGGGAGTGCTTTGACCTAGCACAGGTAATACATGCCTTAAGGTACAAGAATATTGCATTGTGAAGATCAGGCCAGGAAAATTGGCGACAAATAAGTTCTACATTCTTAGCAATGCCTGGGTGACCCGCAGTAGAATTATTGTGAGACATGTTAAAAATCTAAGTATGAAGTTTTCTAGGAGGTACCAATATTTTATTTTTGTGATAAATATTCATGTTGGCATAGTTAAAGTCAGAATACTTTAGAGAGGCACCTTTGCTTAGTGTGGGTAGTAATTCTTTTTTGAACTTGGTGTGGGCTTGAGAAGTTTTGATCCTGATCCACAAAGGGTTTTGAGACATGTAAGCAAAGAGATCAGATGGTAGCATATTGACTGTATTAAAGGAATTAAGAGTTTCTTCTGGTATAATCAAGCCAGGATTGTGGCTCAGCATATCTGGAATATGATTGGCAGCCCCAGGCTTATACTCAATTGTGAATATATATTGAGGTAAGTCAAGATGCCAACAAGCCTGTCTCTGGTTCATGTGATGAGGCTTTTTGTGATATTTCAAGGCACAATGATCAGTACAAATAGTAATTAGATGATGAGTGTACAGAAAAAGATATTGTCAATGATTTAAGGCTGCCACAATAGCTAAGAGCTTTTTTTCATAGATAGGATAAATTTTCTCAAGAAGGAGTATCTTTCTGGAGAAGAAGCCAATTGGGTGGTCATTATTATCATCTTTTTTTGCAAAAGAACTGCTCCAATAGCATGATTAGACACGTCTGTTTCCAGGATGAAAGGCTTTCCCGGGTCTGGGTGCACAAGGACTGGGGAAGACATAAGAATATCCTTTATCTCCTTGAAGACCTTTTCTTCTTGTGACTCCCACTTAAAGGGACCATTGCCAGTAAGGTTATTAAAAGGAGAAGCTATTTCTGACAGGTTTTTGGTGAAGCAACAAAGAAATTTTACTGTACCCATAAAAGAACAGACTTCTGTACAAGAGGTAGGACAATCTCAGTCTTTAATGGTAGCCAGCTTGTCAGGACAGATATTATGACCACCTTAAAAAGTAACATTGCCTAGGAAGGTTACTTTTTTCTTATATAATTCACATTTTTCCAGCTTAAGTTTTATATTGGCACTAGATAACGTATCTAGGACCTTTCTAATGTCCTCTTTATGGGTTGTGTAATCTTTAGAGAATACCAGAATATCATCTATGTACACCACACAACATTGAGCTCTAAGATTTCCAAGAACAGCATCAATCATGTGCTGAAAAGCTGAAGGAGCATTAAAAAGACCAAATGCCATGACCTTATATTCAAATACCCCCAAGTGGCATTTGAAGGCAGTGAACTTCTGGTGGTCAGGGTGAACCGGAATTCGGTTGAAGGCATCTTTAAGATCTAACTTTGAGAATATTTTAGCACCAACAATCATGGAAGCAATATCAGTTATTAGAGGCATTGGGTAAGGATCAGGATCAGTAATGACATTTAAGCGGGTAAAATCCACAGAAGAACAGAGTTCACTGTTGGATTTAGGAATAAAAGAACTGGAGAAACCGCAGGAAAATGACTGGGGACAATTAATTCACAACTAAGCATGCCCTGAACATAGTCACTAAGAATTTGGCGGGCTACCTGGTTAAGTGCATATAAAGATGAGCCCTTGGGTAGAACAGAGTTCTTTTTAAAGCTGAAGAAGAAGAAGTGCAAGTTTGGGTCAAAAAGAGCCAGTAATGTAACCTTCTCAAAACAATATGCATAATTCATAAACTGAGATAGAAGCTTGTCCTGAAGATACTGAGGAACCAAATATGCAAGAGGCTTGGCAGGCAGTACATTGGACAGAAACTTCAGACAAACAATTTTTTATCTTTAGGGTTTAACTCAACTACACCTTGGTCTATCAGAAATTGCGCCATTAATGCTATTTTGATATGGCCTTCAAATAGTGATAGCTGCAAAGATTTGACTGGTTTTGCTTTCAAGTTCAGAAATTCCTTGCCTTCTGCAAATGGGTCTGGTCCAATATCCACCCATTCCAGATTATCATACTTGTCTGTGAATGATCCTGATATGACCTCATTCCAATGTGACTCCCTCAGCCACTCTGTCTTTCTAATGAGTGATCATCATCCCTTGTCTACTATTTAAGTAGAATCAAATATCCTAATAAAGACAAGTTTATCCACATTTGTGTTAGCTTTAATAATCTTCAAGCCTTTCCTGTCCTTTCTGCCAAATGAACTTTTATATCTCGCTTTTCAGGAAATTAAGGTATGTGCCCTTAATTTTGCCCTAAAGGCTAACCCAAGGCTAGCTTTGAACCTCAAATCTTTTGTTATAAAGATTTCCCACTGTGTCCTCCTGTATGTTGTCCCCTGGAGCCAAAAACAACAAAATGGTGCTCACTACAGGGGCTGCAAGCCCCTTGGTTACCCTGTTCCCATGCACATTCTCTAGTCCTTTGCCCTTTGTTTCTGAAGTATCCAAGCAACCTAAAGTTTCTAGTCCCCCTCTAGAAAAAGACATCACCAATGCACCCTCAACTCCCATGGTATTGGTTCTGTCCCCTGGGCCTGTATGGGCCTCCTTCCAGCTTTCTCTCTCAATTACTACCAAGCTTGTGCTGCCGCCTGCTCCCTTCACTCTGGCACTGTGGCAATGTACACTATCCCTGGTCTCTGTCCTGGGTACTCTTCCAAAGACCTGTACTCCTTCCTTTTGGACTTTGGTCTCCCCCTGCGCTGATGGAGTCCATGGATACAATTAGCATGTTGGTCAACAAGCTCATCCAACCCGCTTTGGTTTGCCATCAACTTGCATTAGGATCCCAGAACCAACTATTAAATGCTGTAGCCACCACTGTCTCAAACAACCATGCTCAGAATATGGCATATTAAGAATGGTCCCACAGTCTCTTTGTGTGTATTTCCAATCACAGTGCAACTTGCTAGCCTCTCAGAAGTACTCAACTTCCTTGCTGAATTCCCTTTGCTCCTTGCTTCCTGGATACATCAAAGATTAACTATGCAAATTGGATGAGCATCAGGCAGCATGGCGTGGACAAATTGAGGCCTTTCTGCTAAATCATTGCCAGGATTTTGAGACTCTGGTTAGTGAACTTAACTAATTCAGAGAACATGTCAATTTGCAACTTGAATTAGTTGGAGTTTATGCTGATACTTGGGGCCACCATCTGCAGCATTAATATGGTCTGGATAAGGCTGCATTAGGCAACACTCTATATCAAGTATAAAATTATGTGGATAATAGAGTGGCCTATATTGAGATGACTCCTCCTGCTCCACCTGTTGAGGCCCCCTCTGACTTTGAGACCAAGGTATGGGAAGCTATAGCCAAGTTCAAGGCTACCACTTGGCGTCAATCTTCTATTCAGAACCCCTCTCCAGTTGAACCTATTCCTGACCCTTGCACTAATTTGATCACTGATCAAGTAGCTACTTTGTGAGGCAAAATTGAGTATTTAAGACATTGCCTCTCTAATTCTGAGGACTCGTCCTCTGAGTCTGAAGATGAAGAGGAAGGTGAAGTTGCTAATACTCCTGCTCATGGCAATCATGGTTGCTGCCCTGGTTTAAAAGGCCAACCCCAGGTCAACTGCACACATGCACTAGATCAGCTTGCAGAAGTAACAAATGATGTAGCCAATAGGCAAGAAAAATTGGAAAGGGAGGTACAAAACCTCTCATGTTTTACCAAAAACTATGAGCAGACAAGTTGTCCCCTTGGTTGCTCAGATCACTTCCCTGATCACCTGCCTCAATGGGATTTCTGGCACCTTGTTGGTGCAACAAATTAAGCTTGACAAATTTGGAGCTGCTGCTGCCATAGCTAGAGATATTAGCGGACAAAACAGCTCTACCTTGGACACTCTAGAGGAAAGTCTTTGACTCCTCTGGGCTAGACAACCAGCCTCTGAATCCAAGTTTGAAGGCAACCCTCACATTAACATCCTCAACCCAGGTGAAAACAGTCAGCCCTTTGCAAAGATCTGAATTACAGACCAACCTTCAAACAGATATTCAATCCTAAAACCTCTACTATTGCTGCCTTCCTAACAATTTACAAGACTGAAATACGTAGGGCTACTGGTGAACTCAAAAAGGAACATATTCTCACCTGTCTCCATCCCATCTGCCAAGAAGTGGTGGTCCCTGAGCTCCCCTCTATTGTCACTTGGGAGGACATGAAGCGCCTCCTTATTGAGGAGTTTGGAGGAGATCTCAGCTTGGAGGTCAAGAAGGATGCATTTATGCACATTGCCTTTAATCCCAAGGAAACCCTGGATGAGTTTACAGATTGCTTCTACATTGAAGGCCATCAGTTAATCACTAGTCAACAGTTAACTCCCTAGGAAGCTTACACAGCTTGTTCAAATGCTTTGAAAGTAAACCAGCTTCTATGTCCATAATTTAAGGCACACAAGGCTTCACTCACTTCCATGAAGAGTATTAAGACGCTCTTGCAAGACATGCATTTGACCCATGGGGGTATGGTGATACATGAAAATAAAGCCAGTAATGCTGGGACTACCTCTTGTACTCTGCACATTATGACGCTGGGCTCAGGTGGGCATTTAAGAGGCAAGGTTGTCATAACTGTGGCCAAATAGGGCACCACTTGCGTACTTGCACTAATTCCCAAGTGGAAGGGTGAGATCCCAAGGAACAGGTGGGAAAAGAGAGGTCAGCTTAGAGACAGAGACGCTCTCTGCTGACTAATCTCCCCTGTCTCCCCCTGATCCTCCTTCTGATGAGGAAGAACTGTCTTCCTCTGGCTTAACTACTCTTCACCTATTTAAAATCTCTCTGGTTATTCAGACCCTGAAGATTCTGATAGTTATGGCTATTCTGTTCTGGCTGTTCTGAAAACTATCTCTGTCCTGTACAAGCTTTGCTCTGGGAAGACCACCACCACTTCCTGAGTACCTTCAAGTGAAGCCAAAGCAGTGATGGCTTGCCCTTACCTAGCCCAGGCCCATTGACCTCCTGTCTTGGTTGATTCTTCTGAGGAAGCAGCCAAGCTAGCCAAAGCTCTCTTCCAAAATGTAACTGTATCCCCCCCACTACAGACTGTGTATAAGGAGATTCCTGCTTTAAGGTGCATGATAGCTAAATGGGAAAAGGAGCTAGAGGCTGCACAAGACCTGCTGGCAGTCTTGCCCCCCTTTGGGAAAGATATAACCTGCATGGAAGTATCAAACCAAAAGGTTAAAATCAAAGCCATCTTGGACACAGGTTCTCCAGTCAATGAGTATCTTCAAAACTAGTGAAGAAACTTAAGCTTACCCCTGACCTCAACTAAATCCAGTTATATGGCACAGCTGGGATGGCACAAGTGCAGGCTATTGGTGCCTACTCTGCTCTACCCATGAGGTTTGGGAAACTCCTCATTGTTTCCCCCGCTGTAGTCCTTTAGAACAAAAGCTATGACCTCTTGGTTGGTACACAATTCCTTTGAGAGTACAATGGGATTGTGAACTTATGAGATGGATATTGTTCACTTTTAGGATATGAGGTCCCTTTGATTTTTGAGGAACATCTGCGCCTCCTAAGAAAACGTCTTAAAACTTGCGTGCTTGAGTACCCCATGGGTATCTTCTCTCTCAAGTATAGGACTCACTCCTCCAACATGCGCACCCCTCCTCCTTCCTGCCCTGTAGAAGAAGGGGTACCTCTTCTTGCCCCAGCGGCTATCACCATTCCTCTGGGCTCTCAAGTGGTGATTGATTCTCAGATTTCTTACAAACTACCTGAAAAGTTGTTCTTAGAACTCTACTTACCTGAATCCCTAAGCAGTAAAGAAGCCTGCCTGTGTCCCAGGATTCTAAATTGAACCCAAAAAGAGCCTGTACAATTACTGCTTGCCAACCTGTCAGCCCTGCCCATGCAGGTGACCTAATGCCAGGTTGTAGGGCATGGTCATATACTGGAAGCATAACAAGTGGCCCCCCTCTATCACTTTGGAACTTTTAGTGATTTCAATCTTCCTGAAGACAAACCTCAAGTTCTCTCCTTATTTACTGCTGTTGACTTCCCCCAATTGTCTCCCATCTAACAAAGAGATGTGTTGGACCTGCTCAATTAGATTAACAACATCTTTGCCTCTGGAACTACAGACTATGGCCTGGCTAAAGGAGTCATCCATCAGATTGATACTGGGGATGCACCCCCTTTTGTGCCAAACCATACTGCCTTAGTAGGACAGAGGATGCTCAGGTGTCTAAGGAACTCAAACAACTACTAGACGCTGGCTTACTGGCTCCTTCCCAAAGTCCTTGGGCTTCCTCTTACTGATTCTCAAGAAGAAAGATGGCAGACATTGCATTGTAATGGACTATTGCCGCCTAGACTCTCTCACTAAGAAAGGCTCATACCCCTTGCCCAGAATTGATGATTCTCTCAGATAGCTGGGTGGTTCCAAGTTTTTCTCAGTCATGAATCTAGCCTCTGGATATTGGCAAGTTGACTTATCTCCTGAAGATAGAGAAAGGCTGTGCTTATCACCTCAGAAGGCCTTTTTGAACCCACTTGTATGCCCCAAGGACTCTGCAATGCCCCTGCTACATTTCAATGGGCTATGGACTCCATTCTACAAGATCTAAAGCTCTCTTGTATCTGTGTGTACCTTGATGACTCACTTTTTCAGCGCTACCTTTAGGAACCACTTGGAACACCTCAAGGCTGTCTTCATCAAAATCTGCAAAGCTGGCTTGAAGCTCAAACCCTCCAAGTTCTCCTTCTTCATGAAACATCTTGAATTTTTAGGTCATGAGGTCACTCAAACTGGAATTTTCCCCATGAATAACAAGGTAGAAGCCATTGACAAGATGCTACCTCCCACAAATCTTTGAAAGGTCCAAGTATTTCTTGGTATGATGGGATACTACCAACATTTCATACCCAATTTCGCTGAACTGAGTGAACCCCTCATCCAGCTGTCTTGCAATGTCCCCTTTGAGTGGAGTGACAGCCAACAACAAGCATTCAAAGTGTTGAAGGCCAAACTCAAGGATTCTTCTATCTTGGTCTATCCTGATTATGATAAAGAGTTCATCTTGTATGCTGACACTAGTGGAGTAGCTATGGGTGCCATCTTAGCCCAGCTTGTCAATGAAGGTGTGGATCAACCTGTAGCCTACTCTTTGCGGGTCCTTAATAAGCACAAGAAAAACTATGAGTCACTGAAAAGGAATGTCTGGCGGTGCTGCATGCTGTAAAAAAGTTCAGGCATTACATATATGGGACCCACTTCACAGTGGTCACAGATTACTCCTCCCTCAAATGGCTGCAACAACTAAAGGAGCCCAAAGGTCAACTTGCGTGTTGGGCTCTGTGTCTACAAGGGTATGATTTCACTGTGTTACACCATCCTGGGGCCCAACATCAGAACTCTGACGGCTTGTCAAGGATGTCAATTCTAGCTATCTACCTCACTGACGCTGATTGCCTATAAAAATAATAGGGTACCCTGACTCTTGGACCACTGAGCCAGAAGACATTTGCTTGGTGCTACAAACCCTATCCAAGGACACTGTAATTTGATATAGGCAGCTCTTCAAAAAGGTCAACAATGCCTACCTACTCTAAGTTCACCCTAGCATTAGGATAGCCATTATCCTTGAAGCTCACATTAACACTGGGCATGGAGGTATAGCCAAAACTCATGACTGGTTATGCAAGAACTCTACTGGGAGAACATGCACCTTCTGATCCCTGATGTTCTTTCCTCCTGTCATTTGTGCCAACTCCAACATCCTCACCCTTTCTAACACCAATTTAAGCTCACCCCCCTTAAGCATGATTTCCACACTGTGAGTATTGATGATTTTGGCCTTTCCCTTGGTCTAGGTTGGGGTGTCAATTTATCTTAGTTGCCATTGACCATTTTAGAAAATGGGTTGAAGCCAGAGCTACAAAATATATAACTGCCAAGACCACTGCTAATTTCTTACTGGAAGATATCTTCACCCAACATGGCTTCCCTCAAGTCCTGCTTTCTGACAATGGCACCAACTTTAATGCTTGCCTCATCACATCTATTGTAGAAGCTATGGGTACCCACCAAACTTTTCCTCTGCACCATATAACCCTTCAACTAATGGAACTGTTGAACAAGCCAATTCCTCCCTGGTGTCTATAATGAGCATAAGCACCCTTTCTGATGCCTCCAATCGGGATATGTTCCTCCCTGCTGCCGCCTTTGCTTACCAACTCAGTAGATACCAAGTAACTGATCAGTCCCTTTTTGCCATGCTGGATGAACGTGAAGCTACCACCCCCTCAATCTTGGGACCCCCTTGATCAAATTTGATGCATCTGAAAAACCTGAGGCCCATGTTAAAGACTTAACTAATTGTATTATCAACATCCAAGCAACAGCTTATTCCACTGCTTACAAGGTCAAGGCTCTGGAGCTCTCCCCGTCCAATACTGCTAGAGCCCCCCTCCCTGAGTATCAAATAGGCAACCTGGTTATTTACAATCAGAATTGTACAGGTATTAGAGCTCATAAGCTGGATTCCCTCTGGGTTGGACCCTGTGAGTTCACCTTTAAGAAGGGTGTTGAGTATACTGTGAAACTACTATCTTATGGATGTCCTTTTGTCCATGTTCACTCCAAATTTCTCCGCAGATATCAACTTCTTGTGTCCAATTTTGAGGGGGGAGATGTCAGAAATTGTCCATTAATGCTATTTTGATATGGCCTTTGAATAGTGATAGCTGCAAAGATTTGACTGGTTTTGCTTTCAAGTTCAGAAATTCCTTGCCTTCTGCAAATGGGTCTGGTCCAATATCCACCCATTCCAGACTATCATACTTGTCTGTGAATGATCCTGATATGACCTCATTCCAATGTGACTCCCTCAGCCACTCTGTCTTTCTAATGAGTGATCATCATCCCTTGTCTACTATTTAAGTAGAATAAAATATCCTAATAAAGACAAGTTTATCCACATTTGTGTTGGCTTTAATAATCTTCAAGCCTTTCCTGTCCTTTCTGTCAAAAGAACTTTTACATCTTGTTTTTCAGGAAATTAAGGTATGTGCCCTTAATTTTGCCCTAAAGGCTAACCCAAGGCTAGCTTTGAACCTCAAATCTTTTGTTATAAAGATTTACTGCCGTGTCCTCCTGGATGTTGCCCCCAGGAGCTGAACACAACATGGTCCATTTTAAATGTGAGTTATAGCAGTTCCATAATTACATACCAAGTATGACAGGAGAAGAAAGATATGACCAATAGTGACGGGCGGTTTTAATTTGATTCCATCCTGGATAAGAGGTACCTGCTTTGAAGTAGCCTAATTGGGGGCTGTAATATCAGTATCTCCTATTTTAACTGGAGGGTCTTCAGAGTAATAAAGCTTCAAAAGGCAAGCCAGGTTTATATCTGCAAAGTTATCATGAGCACAAGTGTCTACCAAGGCCATGATGTTTAGTCTTTTATGTTTGCTGTAATGTGGATAAAAAACAGATAAAGGCACTAGCAGATAAGAGTCTTGAGTGGCATATTTATTGAAAGCACCTAGTACCACAGGGGTGGAAGGGAGGCAGCTAGGTTGTGTGAGGCGGCGTCCTCTGCTACAGGAGTGGTAGGCCCACAGGAGCCTTGGTTATTGCGGCTATTATTTTGATAGCGATTATTGTGGCGGCAAACAGCATGAGAGTTTGGAGGGGGCGCAGGAGTGGGATGGGCCTGATCACAATAGTGGAGCTCCTTTGATATTCATTGTGTCAAGCCATATACTCTGAGTTCTGGAGTTTTGTATGGAGAGTAATACAGTATTCTTTTCTCAGGTTGTAGTCATCAAAGTGCCACGTAAGGCTTGTAACAAGTGATGGTTCAGGCCTTTTCAAAAGAGATGCAGAAGGTTCTTAGCTGGGACACGGGCACCACAACTGAGAATTTAGAATGAGGCGGTGTAATCAGTGACTGTTCCTAAGCCTTGATCCAAAGCAACAAGCAAAGCCCAGACAGTGTCCTGAAACTCTTCTGGGTAGAGGTGCTCTTCAATGAAATCACAAAAGTCCATGATGGTGTCCAGAAAAATATGGAGGTCCATTAATTTTATAATCCAGTCTTTGATTAACAAGTCAAGGCCAGATATCATGTTTGTGATTAGCTGGCCCTGATCAGGAAAAGAGCCCATAGCTTGAGCAAGGCAATAGTTTAGGCAAAGCTTATCAAGATCATAAGAATGTTTGGCAGTTTGGTTGGGGTCAAGGCAGAAAATAACTGAGTTGCTTTCATTGTCTTCATCTTCATTGTTTATTTCAACATTTTTTTAAATTTTTTTGGACATTTTTTTTGATTTTTTGCATTTTTATTGGTAAGGCTGCACAAATTGACCAAGGTGACAACAAGGAAACTCAATTCTATCAATGAAAAGAGCCCCAAAAATATCATCATTGCTAATGTTGGCCAATGTGAGTACCATTCTGGCAAAATGATTTTTTCTGTTTCATTATGACCAAAAAGTAGACCCACAAAATTTAGAAATCTTGGTTTAATGTGACAAGTGGGGCCTGTGCTCCACCTTGCCACAAAGGCATTTGACAAGGTGGACCAGGTCAGGCTCCAAACCATGTAGACCATAGCCAACAGGAATCAATTACAAGCAAGAGACAACCACAGATTCTGGTAACTATTGTATAAAGTCAGAAGAATGGCAAATGAGAGTAAAATAAAGTGGAAAAAGCTTAGCTGAATCATTTCCTCAAACAACAAAAAAAATTCTGCATAAAAATTTATTTTTTCAAAATTTAAAATCAAATTTCAAAATGTTGATTTTTATGCCAAACTGGGGTTTTTTATTATTTTTACTCTTTTATTATAGTTTTTTTAGAAAACCAAGATAAATCTCTGGGAGCTATCATGATATTTAGGGAAAAATATAAAAAGTTCATAATGAATATGGAAGGAGGGAGATGATTGGCTGAAGAAAAGAAAATGGAAAATATGTTATTCAATAGAGGGTTTTCAGAATCCAACTTTGTCAGTTGGATTTGTTAAAGCTTGTAATTATTCTTGACAGCTGTCTTTATCTGCTCTTAGTAAATTCTAGCCTTTCACTGCCTTCTCTTCTTTGGAGCCCTTACATTCATATTCTAAAGAGAGGAGATGTCTTTCCCTGTTTGGCCTTAAGATGCTCAAAGAAGGTGTTGTGTCTGGATTTAACACCAAATGAGGACTTAAGATTTTTATGCCAGACCTACAGGTTAGATGTTGTATTCATTTTATCTTTGAAGACATCCTGGTAGAAATTTTGGCTTGTCTTTGCTGCTGACTTGCCTCTGCGTCTGAACACCTTGCGCCTCACCCACTGCGGCTCATAATAGTAAAAGAAGGGTTGGAACTTAGCTTCATGACTCAAGGCATAAGAATTATTACAGAGCATTTCAGGAAGCCAGGCATAGGTAGAGGCATTGGTTGACTCAGAACAGGTCTCGCCAGGCCAGTGGGTAATTCCCACCATAGGATGGATACTAACTTGATAATATAGGATACAGATTTCCCAAGTAAAGACCAGGGCACAGAGTTGGGCACCATATAGTCCACCAATCCCATCAAAGTAATGTAGAGTACTCCAAACATTTAGGTAAACATGGTCTTGGTAGCAGGTGATGGTTCTATTGGGGGGTTAGGTTGAAGGGTTAAGAGTGGAGTCATGGGGACAAAGTATGCAGGCAAATAATTATACTTATCTTTGAACAATAGGGGGCAACACCTTGTACCACTTTTCTTTGCGTCCTATGTGTTGCAGCATCTTTGATTACTCCCTCTTGGGGAAGTAACACCCCAATTAGTTCACCAAATGGCCCACCACACAACTCACCAATTAATTATTAACTTGGTGGCACTCCCATCATTCACCCATCTATTACGGGGATCAAACAATCCAGATCCTAAAAGGAACACAACTTGAATAAGCCTTGTGAATTAAGAAAAAAATTACTCAGATAAGCCCCATGACCTTCATGATGTACACAGACAGTATGTGGCTTTTCATGATACTATATATTATCCTATATTCATATCCAATAAAGTAGCATTCTCTTCTTAATTTCCCCTTTATTTTGTTTATTATACTTCATAAGAAGTATAAACTTCACAGTGGTAGCAGAAGATAGGTTATCCACACTTAAGCAACTATAAGGAAAATTCCTCACAAGAAAAAAAACCAGAAAATGGCCCTTCCTGCAGGTTGGAGAGACTATGAAGAGGGACAAGACGTCCCCACAGGCTTCACCATCTTTAACAACGTCCTTGTCACCACCAAACAATACAACCTTCTCCACGCCTAAAAACTCCTAAACCCTCCTACAACTTCTGAAAGCCTGCAGGTTCCCAAGATACCCATTATTGTCTTTAAACGCCTAAATACAGCAGAAATTGGGGCTTTTGCAGGGCTACACCAGGAAAATGCCTCCCTCTGGATCAACAGTACCCAAAGCAAGTTCAAACAAGTAGACTATTCCCGCAGACTCTGAGTCAGTGAGATTGCCCTGCGTGTCACGGGAACCACATCACATTTTGTAAGTGGGTGGCTAGCACAACACCCCAACCAGAAGGAGAACTGGGAAGTGTTCAAAACCACATTCCTCAAAACTTTCTCCATGAAGGATTCCAACATTGTGATCATGACAAAACTCAGAACGTTCAAAATGACAGGAACAATCAAGGAGTACATTGCTGCATACAAAGACTTACGTGATTTCACTCCCAAAACCATTAACTTTGATGGACCTGGACCACAATTGGACTTCTAAAATGGCCTCCCCACACACATTAGACGTCAGTTTGACATGAATCAGTGCAAGAACCTCAGAGATGTATTCCTAGAGGGAAAACATGAAGCTCAAAAATCTGACAATCTATACACAACCAATAAGAGAAAGCAGAGCCCCACAGCAAAGAAAAATCCTCAACCTAACAAAAAAAATAATTGAGCCAACAACACCCATCCTTAAAACGGGAATCATACTGCCCAAGCCAACCAGGCAAGCACCAAAGATACTAAAAAGGAGGGAAAAGCTCAGGGGAGTTCTTAGGCAAGCCGCCCTCCCCTAACTTACAAGACTTATACATGGACCAGGACGTGGATTCAATTACCATGATCTAAGTACTCTCCAGCAATCCTCTACTGTTTGCTGCCCAAACTGGAAATAAACTCCTAACTTATCCTTTCTGTTTTTGCAGATATCAGGGCACCACACTATTTGACACTGGAGCTGACCAATCTCTTGTTGAAAAGAAATTTGCCAACCTCATGAAACTACCTACAGGTCAAAGCAATATCAAGAGGGTCATTATGGTAGACAACAGAAGCACACCAGTCACTCAAGAGGCAAAACCTTTCCGCACCCAAATTGGAGACGTGCAAACCACGCTCAGTGGCCCCATCATATCAATCCTCAAATATGATGTTATAATTGATCTGGATTGGATGAGAAAGACAAAACCTCATATTGACTGGGATAGCACTACCCTCACCATCTAATGAGGCAAGGTGCATCACCATGTTTACCCAACCCATCTTGACACACTTATGAAAGACCACATGTTTGTGAAAATCATGGAAACAGAAGAGGAAACCAGCCCTAGAAAAAACAATTAGAAAACCTGTACATACAAAGTTATTCATTTCAAAAATACAGAAACCAAACATAAGAACAACTACATCCTAGACCAGCTATTGAATGAGTTTCCCTCTGTCTTCTAGGAAGCCCTCCCAAGCTTACCACCAGACTGCAGCATACAACATGAGATTGACCTCAAAGGAAGTATACCTAAGGCACACCCTATCTATTGCTTCACACCACAAGAAGACAACACACTAAAATCTTATCTTGATGAAGCCATCAAGAAAGGACTCATACAATCATCAAAGTTGCTTTTTGGTGCCACAGTCTTCTTTGTAGTAAAGAAAGACAGAGGACTCTGCCTTATCACAGACTACAGAGCGCCCAACAAGGTCGCAATTAAGAACAGGTATCCCCTGCCCCTGATTGAAAATCTTTTTGACGCCTTGGGGGTCCCAAATATTTACAAAGATTGATCTGACAGCAGGTGTCCTGAATGCTGCCATTCACCATGTTTTTATTTTACCTTCAATGGGTTATTTTGAGGAAAAATCTCTCTCTTTTGCTTTTGCCCTTCAAAATGAGCCTATGTCTGAACTGGAAAATACAATTGTTTGGTTTCCTGACTCTGCGCAACTCACTTACCCCACTCATGCTTGTGGAAAGTGTTGTGCTTGGCTCCTGGGGACAACATCCAGGAGGACACAGCAGAAAATCTTTATAATAAAAGATTTGAGGTTCAAAGCTAGCCTTGGGTTGGCCTTCAGGGCAAAATTAAGGGCACATACCTTAATTTCCTGGAAAACAAGGTGTGAAAGTCCTTTTGGCAGAAAGAAAAGGAAAAAGATTGAAGATTTTTAAAGCCAACACAAATGTGGATAAACTTGTCTTTATTAAGATATTTGATTCTACTTAAATAGTAGAAAAGGGATGGTGATCACTCATTAGAAAGACAGAGTGGCTGAGGGGGTCACGTTGGGATGAGGTCATACCAGGATGTCAGGGAATTTCCACCTGACTACATGAATTGTATATGGAACTTGGGTACAAACACCAAAACAAAGAAAGCCTTCAAACCAATAATGGAACCTAAGAATAGTGCTGTGGTTTACCCAGATGGGGATCAAACCTAAAACCCTAAAGACAGGGCAACAGTTAGTTCAAAGAAGATGATTTGGATTACATTACCTATTTATAACAAACTTATTCAGTCAACAATGAATTAAAGCTTTGACCTTGATTCTGTAAACGTTAATAAAGCCCAGGGAGACGTCACTTACCGCTCAAACGTTGATTGGCTGCATCCAACTTGGTTTTTGCTTTTGAAACCACTATTAACACCCCAGTGTTGAGGGCTGACTTTGATCTTCCCGCTTGAATCAACTATCTACCGCTTAATTGCCAATCAACTTGTGGCTTTTTCTACATGTTACTTGTTCCACTATATAATTTATATAGTATTTTGCCAAAAATTGATGCACATTTGAAACAGGTATTAACTTCAGACTTGAAATCATTGAAATTTCATGGAAAATCCTCTCATTTCCCATGATCCTCTTATTTTTGCTCCAGCCTCAACTTTGATGGTATTTAAGTGAGTCATACCTTCTATTATTTCTTGTTCCAACAATAAAGATTATTCCACTTCTTGCTACTCCTCCATTTTCTGATAAAACACATTTTTGAAGCCATGAGAGTAATTCTATTCCTATCCTGGTTTCTAGCTTACTTCTTGCCAGTGGTGTCAGCCTTGGAAAATCCAACTCCTACAACCAACTGGTATAACTCCTCCCCAGATGACACCCACCAGAAGGAATCCCTTGCCCATGGATGGTTCAAATATCCTTCTGGATATTGGGGACGTAAATTCCACTATGGCTGTTCATTCACTACTCCTCCTCCTGAACCTACTCTGGTTAGACCTTACACATCCTTTTACCTCTTGACTTATTTGGTGGGTTATTATCTACTTGGTTGTTTCAGCTCTATGTTCACAAGATTTTCTTACCTAGGACACCTTGGACATCTTGCAATGGTCACAGTTCCTATTGGCTTGGTAATAGCAGGTTTGAATGTAGGGGATTTAGCCCATCTCTAGGGAGTTTATTCCCTGCCAAGTAGGTCCCTGACACAGGATCATTCACAAAAAGGTATGATAATCTGGAATGGGTGGATATTGGACCAAACCCATTTTCAGAAGGCAAGGAATTTCCAAACTTGAAAGCAAAACCATTCAAATCTTTGCAGCTATCAATATTTGAAGGCCATATCAAAATAGCATATATGACGCAATTTCCAACACTCCCCTCAAGATTGAACACAGGGAGTTGATATTTGCAGAGAAGTTTGGAGTGAACGCAGGCAAAAAAACGTCCAGAAGACAGCAATTTTATGGTATACTCAACACCCTTTTCAAAGGTGACTTCACAGATCCCAACCCAGAGGAAATCTAGCTTATGAGCTCTACCATCTTGTCAGGATACCAGGAGTACCATGGAGCTCCAGCAGGTGAGTGAGGAGTCAATGCAGGTACTGCTATGGCCCACCAGATGATGGGACCCAACTTTACCAGGTAGGAAAGGGTCTTCCCAGCCACAGACCAAGGTCCAGCCGCTGGCAAGGCAGAGTCAATCAATTCTGTGAGCGCCAGGTAAAGCACTCCCAGGAATTGACTAATCTGGCCAGTGGCATCAGAAGTGGGGGGTTGAAATGGTTGGTTTGGGTGTTAGGGGTGGTTCCATGGGGACCAAGTAGGCAGCAGGATTTTTGTACTTCCTGTTGAAGATCAAAGGGTATATGGTGATTGCTTTGCCGTCACAGACAATTTGGTAGGGTTCCTTGGGAGAGTTTGGGAGGGTGTACCACTGCAAGTTTTTTTTATGTCCAGGGTTTGTGGTCAGGATTGGCAGGATACTCAGTAAAATGCACAGGGCCAAACAGAGCGTTGGGTGGACAGTAGTAGTCAAAGGCTGTGGTTTTATCAATAGGAGTCTGACTATCTATCCCAGTAGATGGGTACTGAGGCTTGGGTGTAGGCAGATGGAAGAGTATTAAAAACAGGTATGGAAACAGATTGGTGAACCAAAGATTCATAACAACTTTATTTGGTAAGGGTGACAATACAGAACTTTTTAAAGTGCTTCTGATTTATATACTTGCTCACATGCAGGTGCCTATGAGCATTATTCTGATGCTATCTGTGTGGCAAGGCTTGGCATCTCAGGATCTGCTGCTTGGTTGGCTGCTTCATGGTTATTTTTGGGGTTTTCAGGAACAGTTATTTGGCTTTTTGGTGGTACATCTTGGCTTGTCTGGCCATTGGTTAAGGCAGGTTTAACTTTTGGGGTTTTGGGGGTATTCCCAATTTGACCATTATTTTTGGACTGGCTTGACAGGCTCTCTTGAGCCCAAAGAACTTGATTAAAAACGGGGTCCCCAATTGGGGACCCCAAATTACTTAATAGAGGGTGGGCTTGATCTGGGTTTACTGGGCAGATAAAAATAGCCTGCCCAGGCCCAGCCAAACCCACCAAGGCTTAGGCGTAGCTTTTGGGGCCCAAAGTGGGCCCCTCAGTTACCACCAGGGCAGGAGTGGTTTGAGCACCTGGATTTGCTTTGAAAAGAAAAAATCCAGGTGCAGGCAAATCTTCCCCGCCTGCTAGCCCCGCCTAGAGACTAGGATCAGGTTCAATTCCCGCCTTGGGCCTCAAAGTTGTTACTTCTGTAACACACCTGTACAATTCTGATAGTAGAGAACCAGGTCACCTATTTGATATGCAGGGAGGAGGGCTCTAGCAGCATTATATGGGGAGAGCTCCAGAGCCTTGACCTTGTAAGCAGTGGAATAAGCTGTTGCTTGGATGTTGATAATACTGATAAGGAGCGCCTTTTGGGGAAGCTTCAAATATGGAACTAAGAAAGAAGAAAACTATCCTCTATTGGATAATACTTTAGACTTATATAGACTTGACTGTGGTAGGGATTTAGTTGGATTGAGCCTAGGGGTTGGTCATGTGCTAGATGGTATCATCAAAGCAGATCCAGATAAAATAAAAGTCATAAACAACATGCAACACCCACCTCTGTTAAACAAGTTAGATGCTTTCTCAAAGTGGTAGCTTACCCCTGGGAATACATCAAAGACTGAAGGAAACTCACTACATCAATCAATGACTTAACCAAGGGTAATGCCAAGAAGAAATTTATCTGGACACCAGAATGTGACAAGAATTTCCAAATATTGAAACAAGCTCTTATCAAAGCGCCAATCTTGCAATACCCTAATAACAACATGTGCTACAAGCTTGAGTCAGATGCCAGTGACACCACCATTGGCGCAGTCCTGCGCATCTGCCAGCCAGGGCGGCAAGACTTCCTGCCAGTATGTTACAAAAGCAGAAAACTGACTAACACTGAGCAGAGATACCCAACCCGACACGGAATTGCTAGCAATATATCACGCATGCATGAAATGAAGATGTTATCTGGAAGGACATTTAAACGTCCAAGTGCCAGCATGACCATAAATACTTATTATGTTCAAACTCAGAACACACTTGCCAGGCAACAAGCCAAATGGATGTCCCTGCTTGGAGCAGCTCAATCTGGACATCCAATAAAAAAGGAGGGGCAGAGATGGTCACAGCTGATGCTCTCTCTAGGCTATTTCAGCCAAGAGAGGATCATCCTGACCACCTAGACCCTGACTGGCCCAACCTAAATAACACTGAGTACAAGACAAAAGGAAAAAAGACCATCCACACATTAACACAACCACAATACATTAGAAAGGAATGAAAAACATTTCCACATATCAAATGGCACATTATCCCAAATCATCAAAGGATAACATTCCATACATTCCACTTGCACAAAAGAGTTGACACTATACTAAAGACACCACCGTCTGCTAGGACAAACAAAGACTAACAACATATATCTCACATTAAAAAAATAGTATGGTGGCCCAACCTGAAGCAAGACATAATTGATGTTCTAAAGAAGTTCACAGTGTGTGAAAAATACGCCAGCACCAAGGTGCCACAGCCAACAGTCAACCCAGTACCAGACCCTGAACCATTTAAGGTTTGGGGGCTGGACATAGTGGGACCCTTCCCAGAAACTAAAAAAACAATGCTTCCTAATTGTAGCCATTGACTTTTCTATACGCTGATCTATCTTCTGGGCAACAAAGGACCACAAAGAAGAAACAATAAACCAATTCATTAACAAAGCAATCATATCTGACTATGGCACTCCAGACTACATCACAACTGATGGAGCAACAGAGTTATTAGGTCACATAGTAAACAACAATTTAAAATCCAAAAACATTAAACATTCCACAACCTTGCCCTAAAAACCAAAGGCCAATGGCAGAGTTGAACGCCTAAATGGCAGTCTCATCAGAACCCTCAAGAAAATAATGGATGGGAAAGCCAAGGACACACAGCCACTATACGTGAAACATGCATTATTAGTATCTTGGGTACACACCAACCAAGGGACAGGCTACTCACCATTTGAGCATTATTCAACCATCTCACTTGCTGTGCCAGTTCATTTTGTTTGTGGTTTAAACTACACTGCTTGATATTTGCTATAATTTTTATAATGGGCTAGTGAAATTTTTTTTATTGTTTGACTGTTCATTTGTTAACTAAAAATATTTAAATTAATTGAATCCTGAATCTTGCTTGACTTGGATTTTGCTTGAATCTAAAATCATTTTGTTTAAATCTGAGGCGTTATTTTGGTTGTTGTACTTAGCTTTTTAAAACTACTGTATTAATTGTTTTTGTAGTCATAAATGTGCACTGATACTTGTTTGTTTTGATAAATTTGATTTTTTCTTAATTATAATCTCAAAACAGACACTAGAGTATTTATTTCCTTTTGTATATTGTATTCTTATAGGACATGCTGTTAGCATTATAGATTACTCATTTGTTTTGATATTTGATATTTGATATTTTGTTGTCTGTTTCAGTTGTTATTGGTTTGTTGTTGGATTTAGTTTGTAACTTTGTGACTGAGTTCTATGGTTCATAAAAAAAACATAGTAAACATAGTTGATGTTTTCTGTGATGAAACTCATGTACCCAAGTGTTTGGTACATTTTTGGTTGAATCATTATAAATTTGTTCCTAGTTGGAATAGGAGTTGTGTGACTGGATATATTTTCCAAATAGCCAACATTTTCCATGAAATTGGCTTCTTATTTAGATCTAAAAGTTGAAATTTGTTGTGTGACTGAACCTGCATGGCTTTAAATTGACTAATATAAGTTTATCTCAACAGTTTGAAACCTCTCTAATGATATTTACATTTTTATTGAGGCAATAGCAAGAGATTTTTTTCTTTTATTGGGGTATAAAAAACTCTGAGAGTTGGTGAAGCTGTGTCTGTTCTTACGTAAATCCTGGCTGAATACGCAGTGTTGCCTTTCTGTAGAGACCAGGGTAAAAACTAGTTATAAAGAGGAGTATTCTATAAAGATAGTGTGCAGTTTATGGCACTTGGAACCCTGTGAGTGAGAGATGACACTGGTATACTGTCAATACTCAGCATAACACCTCTATTTTGCATGTTAAATTTTCCAAAATTACTGGTTAAATATGTGAAAACATAGTATATAAAGGGTATACAGACAGGGACTGTGTAGAGGAAGAGAGAAAAACCAATGTGGGCCATAGTAGAAGCAGCTTAGAGTAGTTTAGTTGTGCTGGCTCCTTGTAGTAGTATTTGTTGGTGGGTTCTTGTAATGGCTCATGGGTTGAATGTGGTTTGGTGGCCCCCTAATCCCTAGGCAGGCTGTAATAATAGCAGAGAAGATAAGGCGGTTCATTTCCTGGCTCCTGGGAAAGGGTCACAATGAAAGGTCTGACTTTCTGTGGTGGTGAAGTCTTTAGATGTTTTATATGATAACAATTGAGGGTAATTTCTCTCAATAATAGCATACTATCATCAAGATATTTGTCTTTATTGTATAATAGTGTCCCTATGTGGCAGGAATATTGGGGCTACTGATTGGGATCCCAATATACTTGATGTTGCCTGAGATTCTCTTTCCTGGGTGGCATTGTGAATTATAAAGTGGAAATGTATTTCCAAAATCTAACTTGCAGTGACATGAAGAGAATTGGACCATGTCACACCCAACCATGTGCTGAATTTGGCATAAATATTGGTACATGGCTTTGTCAACTCCTCCCATATTTAGAAGATTCACCATTTGGGCAGCAGTTTCCTCCAAACTGGGATTTGGGGAAATTTTTTCTTTTAGTTTCCCAATTTTGGAAGTTTCTTCATTTGCAGGGTGGACAGGCCAGCCGTGTGGGTGTATGTCACCAGTAGACAGGCTGACAGGCTGACTGGCCAGCCTATAAAGGTCAAAGAACCAAATTTAAAAATTTTAAAATTTTGTTTTTCTGCACACCTCTTTTGGTAGAAGCTTCTCATTATGGGGGAACTGCTGTAAAGTTCCTTTCTCACAGCTAAAGCTGATGCGCTGCAAACATTACCTCTTTTTGCACTAATTTTTCAGGAATATTCTGACACTAGGGGGTCTTGATTGGATTCCATTAAATCTATAAACAAAAACAAGCTAAATTATCACTTTATTCAATGGATAAACTTAGAATGATCACAAGGGGACTAGGGCAAAACTTTAATATAACATTTGTTTAAATATTAACTCTGTGTATGTTTGATTGGTCTATTAGAAGGATAGCTACTCAGCATAGATAGTTGGCATTATTTCCTATCAAGTATGTGGATGTAAGATAGACTTTTTGATTCTAATGTATTGGCAATGCATCCAAGCACAACCATAGAGATTTAGCAGCCTTCTTAGGCATTGAAACATGTAGCTAAACTGAGGAGATGCTTGTTATCCAGATGAGCCTTGAAATCCTTGCTTCAGCCCCAAAAACACCTTCCAGACCCTTAGTGTTATCTTAACATCAGACAGTAGTCTGAGTCATTGGCACTAAGATAACTATATAACCCCATCTTCTCTTTCATGATAAACTAAGAATTTTTATATAATATTAACTCATCACATTTACTTGACTTTTGGCTTATTAGCAGTTAAACAGAAGGTGTAGTTTAAGTCCCTGAAAAGCATAAGCCTTATTGCTTGCTCCAAGCCATAAAGCTCATTACTGTCAGTTGGGTGAAAGGACCTCCCAATTTACGACATCATTTCAGTAGGTTCTTTAGAATCTTCTAGACAGTCTTAGGGACTCTGCCAGGGGCATTGGGCTGGGGTTTTAGGGCATCTTGAACAGCATTAATCATGTTTCTTTGTAAAATCCTGCAGATCAGACTTGCATCTGCATTTTGTCTAAAAATAATCTGCATTGATTCTCCTGGTGTTTGGCTTCAAAATGTGTGTTTGGACATCCAACTCTAATCACTGGTTGAAAAGTTATGCTTGAATTTAAATTTGCTTCATTTCTTGAGTCGGGCTCCAATATTTTTGCCAATTTGTGGTGGTCAGGAAAATTTGGCTGGCATCAAAAATTTAACCAGCTGTAACTTGATGTCTAGAGCAGCCAGAGAAGATATCAAACTAGTGTCAAGGATCTGGATGGGTAAGTATTCTGGCTACTGCCAACTTACTTAACATTCAATAATTGCCCAATTTGGTACCCTTCCAATATACAGTTCAACATACCAGAAAATGGCAACCAAGCAATATCACCTGACTTCCTTCAGCGCATCCACTGGCTTGAACCCATCCCGCATATGACCAACCCCTAGGTTCAATCCAACTAAATCTCACACCATCAGCCAAATCTATATAAGCCTAAAATATTATCCAATAAAAAAGATACCTAACTACTTTTCCAAAATTATATTTGAAGCTTCCCCAAAAGGCGCTCTTCATCACTGGTAGTAGCTACAGAATTTTTGACCACCGCCCAGAAAGAGAAAATTACTGACCAAAACCCGCCCATCTTTGCTCACATACTCAACCAGGCCACATCCCAGGAGATCCGGAAAACGTACTTCTGCACCCACAACATTGATGAAGATATATCTGAGTGGATGACACCATATTCAAAGGTCTGGTCATGCCCAAAGCATCTGTGCCAAGATAATTCAATACAGTTGCTCTCTTCAACCACAAAAAAATGCACAACCACCTAACACAGGTGAAGTTACCAACACCAAATACATTAGTATCAACAAGTTCTTTGATATAAACAAAGAAAACGTCATCAACTGGCTAGACCACTCAGCCGCTAAACTCTGCGCCAGCTACATCCCCCACAAAAAATGGGTCCAGGAAGCCAGCAAGCGCCTGTACAAGGCTGCAGCTAACTGGTTTGCCACCTGGGTTGGTCATCAACTGATTAACAGCTTCGAAAACTGGAAGAGTTTAAAGCGGACATCCCCCACAATTTCTGTGTCACCAAATCCCTACAAGACATTGCAATACGAAGCTCCTCAGCAATCTTCCTCAAAAGACCACTATCACATCTTATGCCAACAAATTTGAGGAAATACTTTGCAAAATCCAAAACCCAGCACAAGCTGACAACCTACATACCAGAGCATCATCTATTAACAGAATGAAACTTAGGTTGCTGCCCTCATTTGCCCAGAGGCTAACACCTCCATGTCCGTGCTCATTGCAGAAGCTAAACATGCAGAAAACAGCGCAAACCTGGAATGTATGCTTCATGCAACAGCAACCACTCCTCAAACGGCAATGGCAGAGAAAACTCCAATGGAAACAAGCGCCAAAACACCAATAATAGCAAAGGCAACTCCAATTGTAACAATGGTAATTGCAGCCAAAGCGCAAACTGCTCCCATCCCAAGAAAAGAGGACACCACCAAAATAAACAATGCTGAAAACAGCAACCCACTATGAATCTGACCCCACATTCTCTGACCTCAAAGGTCTCAAAACAGAGGAACATGGAAAAGAAGAGAGGTAACAGGCTTAAGTGCCCCTGTCTCCCCCAACTTGACAAGAAAGTGTACCAAGTCACAAACCTTGCTGCTTGCATCCCACGTGTCCCGCAATCCTCCATTTTTATGAACTTATAAATTAAAGATTACTCACAACTTCTTGTCTATCCATGCACTTATAAATATCATACACATAAAATTTTATTTGACTCTGGTGCACAACATACTATGATTAGCAAACCATTTGTAACCAAATACAAAAATACCAGTTGTCAAATCCAACTTCAAATACTCCAGAATGGCAGACAGATCAAAGGTTCTACTCAAAGGCAAAATAACTCCCTCCAGAATTGATCTTCAAGGCATACAAACGTCCATCAAAGGACTTGTCATGAACAACATAAACTACAACATTGTAGCAGGCATGGACTGGTTTAACCAAGTAAACCCCAGCATATGTTGGGAAACAAAACCATGAACATCAAACACAACAGATGTAAGGTCTTATGGTCTGGGGAAGATGATTATAAACTAAAGCCTTTAATCCAGTAATGTTTATATTGGTCAAATACAAAAAGGTAGGCAAAGTTTGCAATAGCAACTGAGCTAAGGCTCCAAAGATATTATAAAAATTAAAATAAGGACTAAGGCAATTTATTAACCCCAAGAAGATAAAATAGAGACCAGTCTTAATGAACAACAATTTGGTTAAAAAGTCAATTTCTAAGTCTGGGAAATGGTCTGCACTAGCAGGGGGATTAAAGCTATCAATAATTAAATTGTGGGTGCTACTATAGAAGCTGCCTAACTGGTGAAGGATAAAGTCAAAAGAAAATTATGGACTAAGAATTAAACTAAGACTAAAAATTGAAGAAGAACACAAGCCATAAAGCCTAACAAGTACCTTTTTGGGGTGCAAATCAAACAATCTCAACTTATTGTTAAGATTGGAAACCCAAGCCTTTTATTTTACTTGGTTTATGAGGTTCAAATTGGGGTGAGAAGGCTAACCAAGATTTGTTAGGTGACTTGGTCTTGAAAAAAAAAAAGCACATGTTTCCTGCAATTTTAACTTAAAAAGTTAGACACTAAGGTAAAGGGGATGGCAAGGAGAACAGTGGCTGCTTAGTAAACCCTTGTGAAAAGCAAAAGACAGCAGAAGAACAGGAAAACCTGGTCCAAAGGTGCTGGCGTAAGCAAGCAAAAGCAAAAAGGTAATTGACTTTGGACTTAATTAAAACTAATCTAGCGTATAGATCTGTAGTTCAAGAATTGTTCAGGAAACAAAGGTAAGCTTTGAACTTGAAACTAACCATTAAATAAATAAAATTTGGCCAGTCAAGTGAGGGAAAAAGGGAAGGCTTTGGAGGACAAAAATAAAATAATAGTAACCAAAGATAGAGAGATCAGGGTAAAGTTGGAGATCTATCAAAATACTAGCAGCAAAGCATGATGAAAGGGAATCCTGACAGCAGAGTCAATTTTAATATCCTCAAAGAACCCAACAACCTCATCCTAAGAGACACAGTATTTGTCCAGGTCATAAACTAAGATGACTCAGAACATCTAACCAAAGACAGTACCCTCCATATAATGAGATACACCAAATTCAATAATATACAAACAACCAAAATCCAATGCCCAGAACTTGCGGCACTCCTAAATGAATACGCTCATGTATTCAAGGAAGAGCTCACAGAATTACCACCCAAACAGGAGGTCAAACATGGCATCAACCTATTTAAAGACATGCCTAAACCTGCACCTCTCTACAGACTCTCCCCATAGAGGGCCAAACCCTCAAAACCCATATTGAAGACAACCTAGCCCAAGGATTCATTTGCCCATCTGAATCCCTGTGGGGGGCAGCAGTGTTCTTTGTAAAGAAAAGGAAGGCACTCTGCGTCTAGTAACTGACTACAGAGCACTAAATGCAAGCACAATAAAGAATAAATATCCCCTTCCACTCATAGAGGATTTGTTTGCAAGACTTTCTGGAGCAAAATTCTTCTCTAAAATTGATCTCACCTCAGGTTACAACCAAGTCAAAGTAAAGAAAAAGGACATACCAAAACTGTGTTCTGTACACAATTTGGATCCTTTGAATGTAGGGTAATGAACTTTGGGATGATCAACACTCCCGCAAAGTTTGCCACCATGATGAACCAAGCGCTGAATGGCCTCTCAAATACATTATGCTACCTCAACAATATCATCATATTCTCAAAAACAAAAGATAAACACCTTATGCATGTCTGCAAGACACTGATTGACTTACAAAGCACAAACTTTATGCAAAACCAAGTAAGTGCTGATTTATGATAAAGGAACTCCTGTTCTTGGGCCACATTGTCTCTGACAGTGGCATCAAAGCAGATCCAGACAAAATAAAAGCCATAAACAACATGCAATGCCTCACCTCTGTTAAACAAGAGAGATGTTTTTTTGGTATGGTAGCTTACCTAAGGAAATACATCAAAGACTGCAGGAAACTAACCGCACCAATCAATGACTTAATCAAGGGTAATGCCAAAAAGAAATTCATCTGGAATCCAGAATGTGACAAGAATTTCCAATTATTAAAACAAGCTTTGATTGAAGCACCAATCTTGCAATACCCTAATAATAACAGGTGCTACAAGCTCAATTCAGATGCCAGTGATATTGCCATTGGTGCAGTCCTGCGCATCCACCAGCCAGGGCAGCAAGAATTCCTACCAGTATGCTACAGAAGTAGAAAACTAACCAACACTGAGCAGAGGTACCCAATACACAATAAGGAATTGCTAGCAATATACCACACATGCAAGAAATGGAGATGTTATCTAGAAGGACATTTAAACGTCTGAGTACTTACTGACCACAAATCCTTAATCTATTTTTAAAACTCAGAACACACTCGCGCGGCAACAAGTCAAATGGATGTCCCTGCTGTAGCAGCTTAATTTGGATATCTAAAACAAAAAAGGGGCAGAGCTGGTCACGGCTGATGTTCTTCTAGACTATGTCAGCCTATAGAGGATTGTCCTGACCACCTGGAACCTGACTGGCCAAATCTATATAATTCTGAGTATAAAACCAAAGGGAAAGACCCTCAACACACCAGCTAACCCACAATACATTAGTAAGGGAAAAAAAGTATTTCCATGTATCAAATGGCACTGTATACCAAATCATCAATGAAAAATGTGTTCCTTACATCCCACTTTCACAAAAGAGTTGACACCATATTAAGACATCACCACCTACTAGGCCATACAAAGGCTAACAACCTATACCTCACACTAAAAGAGATAGTATGGTGGCCTAATCTCAAACAAGATATAATTGATGTTCTGAAAAAATTCACAGTGTGCAAGAAATACACCAGCACAAAGGCTCCCCAGCCAACAGTTAACCCAGTACCAGACCCTGAACCATTTAAGGTTTGGGGCTAGACGTAGTGGGGCCCTTCCCAGAAACAAAGACAAACCAACGTTTCCTAATTGTAGCCATTGACTTTGCCACACACTGGTCCATCTGCTGGGTGACAAAAAGGACCACAAAAAGAAACCACTCTACCGTTTCATTAACAAAGCAATCATAGCCAATTAATGCACTCCCAGACTCATCAAACTGATGGAGCAACAGAGTCATCAGGCACATAGTAAATACAACTTAAAAGTCCCAAACATTAAACACTCCACAACCTCTCCCTACAGGCCACACCAACAAGTAGAATGGAACATCTCAACAGCCCCACGCAAGACCCTAGAGAAATAATGGATGGCAAAGCAAAGACACTTCGCCATATACTGCAGCATACAACTAGTATCCTGAGTCCTTGCCCAACAAGGACAGGCTACTCTACCGTTTGGTAACTAACATACATATAAACCCCAGAAATAATTACTTGCAACAAGCAGCCATATGCCAAGATCCTGCTGGGAAAACCCCCACAAGAGAACAAGCACCAAATCTACACCACATCCTGCCTCAAAGCTAAATAAGAAATAAATATACGCAAAACACAAAGGGTACCTCCACAGAGGAACCACTTCCCATTGATTCCCCTAACTGGAACCTAGCTTACAACGGAAAGCAGCTAGACCAGTACACAGAGACCAGAAGAATCATCAAGTACAGACCAGACCGGAACTACCTAACTCTAGTGAAATTCCAAGGTGCAAGACCCTGCTAAAGAAATACCACAGAGCCTGCTCTACCTTAGCAAAAGAGAACACTCTGAATTCAGAACTGGTACCAATCAGCAGCAACTCCAGAAACATCAGGCGGTAGCCACAAGACGAAGCCCTCTCCCTGATGTGGCTCAGAGTACCCCTTAAGGTGTCAAGGATCTGATGCATAAGTATTCATTATCGCTCAACTTATTTGTAGATCCTAGTCATTGTCGATTTAGTGCTCTTCCAATATACAGTTTGACATACCAGAAATGGCAACCAAGCAATATCACCTGACTGTCCAAGTATCCAGTGGCTCAAACCCATCCCACATATGACCAACCCCTAGGTTCAATCCAACTAAATCCTGCCACAGCTCGTGAGTTCATATATAATTCTGCATTATCCATAAAATATACTTCTCTTCTTTCCTAATGCCATTTAGAAAAGCTTCCTCTAAAAGTGCTTCCTATCAATAATAAGATAATTTTTTCGAAGTATGAAACGTAATCCTTTATATTACTAGAATTAAAGTAAAATCTATATCAGCTTTCTTACTGATAACACACAATACTTTTTTTGAGTCTTTATTGTTCTATGATATTATTTTCTTGGTTCATTTATTTCTGGGAATTTTAATTGGGCTGTGCTAAGAACTTGGGAGTATGTATTTACTGTATTTTTCAGAGTTTGCTGATATAGATGAACAAAACCGTAAGTCTATAAAAATAGAAGATGCAAGCAACAGAAATCACAAATTAATATTAATTAACAATAGAAGTTAACCTGATAAAGGTTTGTTTATGCACCTATACGTTCTGAACTTGGTTTTTGTTTGTTTCGACTCACACCCCTGAAGTATAAATGATGCAAAGGGTCATTATATCTGCATATATAGTTGTTTATACAAAGATTTATTTACTTTGAAATGTAATACTTGTTTATTGAATTTGAGATTATATGCATCTAAAAAGAAAATATTTACTGCTAATTTGAGTTTAAATATGGTGTTGAAAATTTTAAGTCTCGATTTCTTGAGTAATCTTATCTCCACAAGTTACCTGGATTATTCAAGACTAGAATAGGCTGGCAGCCTTCAACAGTGATAGATCGAAATTCTCCATTTAATTGAAATAGTTACTAGTGTAATTAGAGATTCCTGAAGACGAGTGATCAGAATCCAATTACCTACGGGCAAAATGTCAGAAAACTAATTGCTGATCTCATTAAAGGTGGCTGAATATTCATACCAGCTTCCTTAAATCCCAGAAATTTAAGTCAGGCTAGCTCATTCATTAGTCTATTTCAAGAACATGATATTTTTAACATAAAAAGTCAGAATATGATTAACCTCCCTGCTAAAGCCAGAGCGATTCGAAGATCACCCTGCATTAGCTCGAGTGTGACACCAGCACCAGCATTTTTATCTTCAAAAAACAAGACAATTCTTCAGGTCTGGATGCAAATTTGTTACTTTGCTTCAATGAAAATATCGGTGCAGGCTTCCCATTGACAATAGAGGTGGTCACCAACGACAATTACATCGAATAAGCTAAATAATTCTTGGTTCTGGCTCACTTTCAAGTCGTAGGCATGACGATGAGAAGAAGTGCCAACCTAAATTTTTGAGGATAGAATGGGAAATGTAAATAAACTTTCGCTCTAAAGCTTCTAATAATGCGAGGAGTAGGATCGAACTTACGGCAATTGAGGATGCCATTTTTCTTCAAATGCTTTATAAAGCGCTGAAGATAAGATTAGCCAACAAGAAGCTAGGTGTTTGCGATTTACTTCAACACCAGGAAGGGGTCGGCACGTTGGAAACTTAGCAATCTAAAAGAAAAATTAATATACAAATAATCAACGTTCATAATTACTGAATATTTTCCAGCTAAATAAAACATCATGTTTTAAATATATGAAGTCTATAATTTTACTCGAGCTTCAAAAAGTCTAATTGTTAAAATCTGTAAAATATAATAAACTATTAAAAGTCTATGCATGTTGTAAATAAAGTGAGCCAAATCTTTGAACCAAGAACATAACCCACAAGTAAAAAAATATCAAACACTTCAAATAACTTACATGTTTTTGGTTTCTTTCATTAAGATACTCTTCAGCTGTGAGTGGGATCTGTAGCTCCCTAACTAAAAGCTCTGCCGCCTTAATGAGAGTAGTTTAACCAAAGGTATCTAAAAATACAAACCTCACTTCCTACGCGTCCCATCATTTTAGATTTCAGTTCCCAAGTAAATTCTTTTCCATATCGGCCCACTATTTCAGCTGAGAAGCGTTAGAAATACAAATATGAAGCTTAAGTACATGTAACTTCAGAATAAACTCTCTCGGTGTCCTAGGTTTATTTATCGTTGGTAAAAATTAAAAATAACCAAGAGGCTGTGATATGCTTTATTATTTATCATAAAAAACTTTATTGGATTTATTTTTTTATATTTGAGGATCTAAACAAATTTTGATTTTACCAAAAGAAGCCCATCCATATCAAATATACAATGGGTTATTTTAATATTATGATCTTTTGAGCTCATTATAATATGGATTATAGTTTGCAAGTTTAAGTTTAGCTAAAGAAGGCTGCTATACAACTGGGGAAGGAAGGTGAATTTTTTATGAGAAGCCTTAGTCTAGATGTAGGAATTGTTTGCTTAATTTAGGAATTACATTATCAACTAAGCAATAATTTAGTTCCACTTTTCTCGCAAATCCCCATCTTTTGTTTGAAATTTAGCACTCTGTGGTGCTGGATTCGAATCCACACTAAAAATTCGAAATTTAAATTCATCCAAACAGGCTTAAAAAATTTGCAACCCGCTTTAAAACCCTCTGCACCGGGATTTTAATTAACTGTTCATTCCCTCTAAATCTTGAATATTTGAAGTTTAGCACTTCAAAGTGGAGGTCACGCTGTTATCTGTTTTTGCTGCTGTTTCTTGTCTCGCCCGTTTTTTGTAGCTGCTGTCATGCTGTCAAGCTTGTCTTCTGTTTCTGCCCCCAATGGGGATTCCACTGCACTCTCTCATTTCCTTGCTTCCCAGAAAGTTGACATCTGTGAAGGGAAGGAAAAAGGCTTGGTTGTTCACTTTTGAACAACACTGTGATGAATTTACCATTCCCAAACAGGGTTATATTTGAGGTGTTGGGAGTTTTCCTTCAGGGCGAAGCCTGCAACTGGCACCAGGATGCAGAATTTGCAACCTGGTTGAGTGAAAGACTGTGGCAATCTGTCGTTTTGAGGATCACACTAGTGATCCCACTCACCAGTTGGAGCTTATCTGAATCACACAGTTTTCCAGCCTTCATGAATTTATTGCAAAGTTCCAGACTCTGGCCAACAAGGCCATGAAAGTGTATGTGAAGGTCTGAAAGTGAGGATAGAGCTCGCTTTGCTTGCCACTTTCACTGGTTTTCTGGCTTAGGTTATTTTGAGCAAGCTCTTACCCCTCTGTATGCTGGAATAATTTGAATGACAGCCCCTGCCACTCTTGACGAGGCCTACAACTTGGGATATAACAAGTACAAAGCCATGTGTCAGGGCCCAGAATGCCCTGGACAATCAGCTGGCCTTCCTAGAGGCAAAAAAACCCACAGCTTGGGAACTTTTACCAAGTATCTCCCAGAGCAAGAAAACCCCCTTCTAACTAACAAATGGCCCAAGATTTGAGAGGCTCATAAGCCTCAAATCCCTGGCTTCAATTCTATTATCAATTTTAGGCCTCTCAACTATTGGGAAATAGTACATCAGAAGTGCAATTGTTTGATTGCATGATCAGGCGCTCAATTGCTTGCAGGTTCTATAAATAGCAGTGACATCTTGGCTTTATGCAGACCAAGCAAGGTTACTGTTAAACCAACCAATGAGCATCCACCTCCTGGACCAAGTACAATAATTCCAGTGAAAATTGTAAGTTCAACTGAAATTGATGACATCAGCTCTCTGGTGGCACAAAAGGCCACTAAATTACCAGTAAGTATAAGTAGTTAGGAGAAAAAGCCCTTCTCACTGTTGACATCTTAAAAATAAACAACTTTATGCTCATGATTCATTATTTTTTGCATAAACTATCTACTTTTGCACTAATATAACTATTCTTATGCATTTATTTGTAACTCCACTATTCTTTACATCCTCATGTATCTGCTCCTCCTTGCCACTAAGAGTGATCATTTCTCCCTCCATGCTGGAGATTCCTCCTACTCTTCCCCTGCCAACTGTGCCTC
>QTSX02001662.1:0-119771 GCA_014839935.2 Entomophthora muscae | reverse complement strand
CTGTCACAGTAGGTTCCATAATGCCGGGTATTGTCCGTCCAAGTAAGAAGGCTCAGAAGGCCGGGAAACCTGTATCAAAATTGACCAAGTTAACAGATTTAAACCAAACAGTCAATCAAAAGTGGGTCACAGCTGCTCCAGCCTGCCAGCTGAAACCAGCTCCCCTTTCAAACTGACGTTGATAAATTGACATAATATGAGGGTCACCCAATATTAGCTTATTAATCAGCATGGTTGTCAGAAACTGGTCACACAAGGGTTCTTTGCAACCTGGACTAGATACTTACTTGAAGATTTAGAAGGAATAGGAGGTCAAGACTCAGGTGGTATTGCTTAGTTGATTTTTCTGATATATATTGAATAATTTTCCCTGTTTTAACTCTAAGTGTTGAGTCCTTCTAAATTTACTTAATAAAAATCAATTATCCCAAGCTCTAATTTTAAATTTTAAAATGCATCCTGTGATTGGGCTGTTGAGGTATATCCCATACAATCTGATTCTGAACCAAATCATTTCAGGAAGATGGGGCCCAGCATCTGGAACTTTTGTAGTTGGCGCCGTCAAATGTCAATTTCATTCCAGCCAATTTTGTAGCTCCTCCCCCCACTCTTGAAACTGAAAATTATGTCCCTTCCCAATGCCCAGAATTCTACGCTGAAGATGCATTGGTGCTTTCCCAGGTCAATTATCTTGGTTTACTCTGGTTTGGACCAATTTTTCTACTCAATCCTGGAGTTACAATTGGAAATTTCACAAAAAATATCTGAAGCCGCGTTGGTGGTTAATAATCAATTCTATGTGGATTTGGGTGGTAATCTCCCATCATTTAGAAACGGCTTCATATTATCCAGTGATTTTGGTCACATACCCGGGACAGAGGCCAGGGATAGAGTGCATGGCTACTGTGCCAGAGTGAAGAAGGGAGCGGACGGCAGCACGGGCTTGCTCATAGTTGAGAGAGAAAGCGGGAGGGGGGGCCGCAAGGGCCCAGGAGACAGAACCAATACCATAGGATTTTCAGGAGCATTGGTGATGTCTTCCTCTTGAGGGGGACTAGAAACTTTAGGTTGATCTGGTACTTTGGAAACAAAGGGAGAGGGACCAGAGAATGCGTGTGAGAACAGGGTAACAAAGGGGTTTGCAGCCCCTGTAGTGAGCACCATTTTGTTGTGTTTGGCTCCAGGGGAAGACATCCTGGAGGACACAGCGGTAAATCTTTATTACAAAAGATTTGAGGTTTGAAGCTAGCCTTGGGTTAGCCTTCAGGGCAAAATTAAGGGTACATACCTTAATTTCCTGGAAAACAAGATGTAAAAGTCCTTTTGGCAGAAAGGACAGGAAAAGCTTGAAGATTATAAAAGACGACACAAATGTGGATAAACTTGTCTTTATTAGGAGTAATGATTCTACTTTAAATAGTTGACAAGAGGCAGGGATCACTCAATAGGAAGACAGAGTGGCTGAGGGGGTCACGCTGGGATGAGGTCATACCAGGATCAACCACAGACAGGTACAATAATCCGGAATGGGTGGATATTGAACCAGACCCATTTGCAGAAGGTAAGGAATTTCCAAACTTGAAGGCAAAACCAGTCAAATCTTTGCAACTATCAATATTTGAAGGGCAAATTGAAATAGCATTAATAGCGCAATTTACGGCAAGGACAAAGGTTTTTCCCTTGGCACTACAGACATAACAAAGGAAACATTGATTAAGAACAAGCACTTATTTGCAGATGTGTATGGAACCTTACATCAAAAAATGTCTGACGGAACCACCTTTCCTTATGTTCCCACACATAAGTGAGTTGACACCATCCTATGTTACTATAGAGACCTAGGGCACACAAAAAGTTACAACCTCTAAAAATTCCTTAAACAAAAAGCATGGTGGTAACCCTGTATCAAGACGTTCAGGAAGTCTTAGAACAATGCAAAGTATATGAGAAGTTTGCAAGAAGCAAAACCCCACCTAATTCAGTACTACCTATTTGCAAGCAACTACCCTTCAAGGTGTGGGCCCTAGACATTGTAGGCCCCATGTCAGGAAAGCATAATGAGAAGAAGTACATCATTACTGCAATAGACTTTGCCACAATATGGCCAATGGCACAAAAAGTAAAGACACACACAGGCATTGACATACAGTTGTTCATAGGAAAAGAAATTATCAGCAAGTTTGGAAAGCCAGAACTCCTGATAAACAATGGAGGCAAAGAATTGACCTCTGAAGATACCAACTTATACCTCACCAAGAATGAGGTAAAGCACACCATGACAACACCTTACCACCCTCAGGTCAATGGACGTGTGAAACAGCTAAATGGTAGCCTCGTGCAAGCCTTGGCCAAGCTCACCGCCAGGAGACCTGAGGAATGGTATAAGCAGCTACCAACTGCACTACTTGTATTCCAGACTTGTGTGAACAGATCCACTGGGAAAAGCCCTTTTTAGTTGGCATATGGCACACATCCCAATATCATCCAAGCATTATCAGGACCCAAGCTGTAAATTCCAAGCAAGGTTCCCCCCCGTTCAGATCCCCAGGTCATAGAGGCCAATGGTGATCAAAAAGAGAGAGAAAACAAGCGTCTACAAAAGATATTCATCCCCATTCAAAACAGACATGAGGTCAGTGACAAAGTTTGGGTCATGAACATTGACAAAATTAAACTACAACCCAAGAAAGTAGGCCCAGCAATCATTCTAAAGGTAAACAAAAATAACACTTACCTTATAAAAGGACTCAGGAAGAGCAAACAAGACAAAACCCTATACCATGATTGCCTGAGACCCTGCAAGGCAAGACAGAGACAGTGTGAGACTGTCCTACCTGCCACAGAACAACAGTTAGTCCAGTATGGCGCCCGGGCTCCTGACAACCTTCCCCCAGAGGAGGCTGACCTTTAATTGGGGGTGTCAAAATAGCAGGCTTGACCTGCCAGCAAGGTTTCAAGTAAGCAGGTTTATGACCCACAATCCAACTATCCCGTCACTTGGATCCATACTAGGAAGTTAACTCAAATTGCCAAATCCAACAACATGAACAGATGAGGATCCTTTATGGTGGATACCTTGTTTTGGCGCTTGAATCATTACCAGGATCAAGCCACCCCCTTCACCATCCTACTGTGTGATCAACGCTATCATGTTCCTGTTATCCATAATTCACAATGACTATATAATACCTATCTCTCAATAAAGAATATTATCTAGTTTCTAAATATTTTCCCCCTTATAACTCTGCTAAAACAGCACAGTTACAACAATAGGATATAAATGTGACAGTGTCCAAAATAGAGGACAGACAGCAGATTATGATGGCACCAATTGCAAGGTCATAGGGTAGATCAGATCCATCATACAACTCATCAACCGGCTAATTAGTCATAATCAAAACACCAACTACAAGCCCATGCATCCAGAGCTGCATTGTGTGGTTAGCAATGAATATGCCCTGCAGCCCAAGTAGGCAACGGACCTCAGTTAATTGGAGGTATGGGTCCCATTGCAGAAGGTCAAGCATGAAGGGATAGACCTCCTTGATCTGAGAGTTGACCTGCTTTTTTGGCTTCTTGCCCAGCTTTGCACCATCTTTCTTCAATATGGCTTGGAATTCATGTCTTACCACTGCCTCGGTGAATTGTAGGTGGGTGGCAATTTTGGCAAATGCCATGCCACTTTGTTTGAGGCTCAAAATCTCTTCTATGATTTTATTGGTTACAAGTTGTTGTTTTTGGGGCCCACTAAGAATAATGAGACCCAGATTAAGCAGGACTTAATTTGATTGGCCTGAATTGGTGTACAATAGTTGGATTAGATTAGAGGCAGCCACAGTTATCCAGCCTCTAAAATGTAGCACAGGTTTGGGTTGGGCCTGATCTTGGGGGTCACCATACTGGCTGTTGGAAAAGCCACTCATGGATGGGCCTGGTGACACATGCAACTCACCCTCCTCACAACTTGCATTGAATTGGGTATAGACAGGGGACATGGCAGTTGTGCTCTCTTGATCAGTAGCCTGAGCTTGGAGTAGCTCCTGGTGCTGCTCCTTTACAATGTCAAAGTTCTCACCACTAGTATAACCCATCTTAAACCAAAAACAATAAAATTTTCTATTAAAAACAGAAAAGCAAAGTATTTCTAGAAACCTTATTTTATTTAAATGAGTGCTCCTTTTTGAAATATTCTCTTGGACATAAATGTCCAAATTTAGATGTAATTACATTGAAAATAATGCTGAAGTTCCCTGAATAGTTTTTGGTGGATTCACTCCTGAAATCCAATATTTCCAATTTGTGTCCCAAAAATAATCAATATTTTTTAAAAAAAAAGAGTTGTTTTGTGTTTGAGTTCATCACTTTTATGACTGAACCTCATACGCTCTCTGTTTGTATCATATTTGCCATACACTCCTAATCAAATTTGATGTAGAATGCTTCAGGGTGTGGCTGGTTCGTGTTTGTTTTGAATATGGGTTCCTTTTGTTTTCTGTCTCATTTTCAGGATTCAGTATTTGAATCCAATATAGTTATGTGATTGACTATTCTTGTTTTCCAGACCTAGATAAATGGAAGTTTACTGATTAAATTGTCCTTAAACTGTTTCCAGTTAGAATTTGTTATGTGACTGAACCTATGAAATCTAAGCTGAATAACTTTTGTTTATCTCAACAGGGTTGGAAACTACTGCACTGACATTTGCTTTAATCTAAAAATCAAGCTTTGTTTTGGAAAGCAAAAGAGTTGGTATTTAAGTCTTGACTGGAGTTTATATAGATGTGGAATTACAATTTTGGATGGGATCTCATCCCAAGTAAAGCTCAGCAGTAAACCCATAATCCATTGAATATAACAGCTTAGCTACAACTCAAAGCATGAAAGTGCACACTTTGGATCAATACAGTTGTTATCTGTTTTAAAAGGTAAGTTTAATCTGGTTAGAGCTCTGAGTAAAAGAATGGGGCACTTTGGAAAATTAACATAAGTTTGAGCTTTAAAGCTATAAATGTATTGGCTTGGGACCAGAAATTGGCTAGCTAAAAAGTTAAAAGAAATTTGATTTAAGACTGAATCCTACAATAACTGTATAAAAATAGTCAATAAATAAAGCAATGATCTCACATGTTTAAAAAGAAATTCAAGCACATGCATCCCATATAAAATCAAAGAAATAAAAACATAAGCACCTGTCATGCACACACTTTTAATAAGTAAATGATACAAAATTTGAGGTAAATAAAAGGATATGCCAATATCTTCATTCATCATAGAGGAAGAGTTTTATAGATCAAGTTGATACTGTTGTAAACAAGATCATCCCCTTGTTCATCAATGTATCTCACAATACATAGGGGCACTTGAAGAGCTGCCTCATGATGTGACTAACAGTTTGAACCAATCTGAGTGCAATGTTGAATTGTGGGCACTATCTCCTAATTAGAAGAGCTACCAATTGGGTATGCTGATCTCTCACTCAAGTTATTCCCTGCCATAATGTTACATGAAACACACTATTATGCTGCCCCCTGGCAGCTTGTGGCTCCCAAATATAGCATATCAATTGTAATATTCTTAAAATAAACACATATTATTACTATCCCTGTCCTTTCTATTTGCACTGTTGTCTTGCCTGATCTAAATACTGAACTATTATTGGTTCAGTTGTAACAGTTGTACCTGTTCTTGTGTCTATTTCAAGTCTCTCAGCAATCATGCTTCCACAGGTTGATCTAGAAGGGGCAATGATATGAGTTGGCACATTTGGATTCTATCAGCTTTTCCTGGGTATGGTTCAAATCTCAAATACAACTTATAATTATTTCCCTTTATCCTTTGAGGATTTGATGCTTTGTTAAAAGGCCCATCCCTGATTGCCCCTTCCGTCAGTAGTCTCAGCAATCTCTACCCGGCCTATACTATGGTGTATGGTCTGCCTGTCTATATAAGGTTTTTGGTTGCATGAAACCTTTTAAATTCTAATATAATTTCCAAACAAAAGTCAAGTTTAAATTTATATCTTTTTGTGTGTTTTCTGTACTTTGATGCACCCTTTCTATCCCTGCTTAGAGAAGTCTATCGTATATTCTGCATTCCTGGGGTATTAGGATAATCCCTTGTTCATCCCTGAAGGCTAACCACAGCCTCAGTACAAAACAATCCTACGGTTAGGATCTCCTTATCGATTTCTTTTACCAAGGCTAAAGCTGCACACGGCATTTTCCAGACCACCAGGCTGCAAACTCAGACCCTGCTTTTACAATTTTAAAAGTCCCAGACCCACTGAAGCCTTCTGTGGCGTATGCATATTGGCAATCCACGTTGGACAACTTTCAATGGCCATGATTTTTTAATCCCTTTTAAATATTCTTGGTCGTCTGAAACTGGCTTATCTTTTAGGGATTTTCCTACCGAATGGAGTATATTTGTTCGCTTTAAACTTGCCTTAGAGCCATCAACCCCGCGCTACCTTTTTTGCACCCCGTACCCGAAACCGGCCAAATTGATTCGATCAGATCAAGTTGAATATCGATCGAAGCCTACAGCGTTGCTGTTAACCCCCTGATGGATTGAAGTTTTGGGATGAGATATCTACATTATCGGTCAGATCCAAACTATGGCGTATGGATTGTTCTAAAAATTGTGGTTGGGTAGGATAGTTGATCTGCTCATAATATGGCAGATATTTTTGGAAGCATTGCCGCTGGTATATTAAGCAAGGTCTCTAAATAGGCAATCGTACCCCAGATTTAGTTCAAGATAGGTAATCCAGCGATAGAAGGGATTTTCTTTTGATATAATTTTAATTTAAATATTTAAAAAGGGGTTGCTCATAGTCCGACATAAGTTCAGCTAAAGATAGTTGCGTCACTAGGATGTACGCACTTTGTCAACTCTTGATTTCAAAAGGGATTGAAGTTGGATCTAAACATAAGTTTCGACGATACTTGGATGATTTGTCCTATGACGCTGCCCTGGAGGAGTGGAAAAGGCGTTATACAATTAATGTCAGCTTTAAGCTATATTAAGGAGTGAAGGGGAAACAAAGGCAAGGGACTGAATGATGCAATTGAAAACGAAGATATAAATTGGTACTGTAATGTGATTTCAGAGTCAAGTGTGTTCTGTTTGAGGGCTGTCCAGTGGGAATAACTGATGGATTGGTTAAACATTATCTTGGTTAGATGTTTAGTTGAGCTAAAATAGAGACTATTTTGGTAACTGGCCGATGGTTTGCATTCAAGATTCGGGTAAAATGGAATGATGTGGAAAGGATCAGCACTTGACTTGGAACCAGCGACAATTCCTAATTGCTTTCTATCCTACGGGGTGGAATTATTAGCAAACCGAAACCCGCATTTAACTTGCATCCACTGAGCTAATTTATGGCACCTAAAGTTTCCTAATGATTTCATCAAACTGCCACTTATTTGTTGGGATGTAAACAGGTAGTTGATTCCGTCACGCTATTTCCATTGTGGAGCACGTGGCTAGAGCTCAGCCATTTAAACCATCCCCACCCACTCCAATTGGCATGCGTCTTTTCAAACTTGGCTTGGCAGGAGCAGCGTACGCGTGCCTCAAGCTCGACGTCAACCGGACCCTGTCAGGCGGCACCATCACCAGCTTCCAGGTATGGTTTACGGAGAACGGCACGGCTCAGGGCACGTGCTCCAGCAGCTACACCTGCTGCAGCGACCAGAACTACTGCTTAACTTACCAAAGGAGCGCCTTCTTCTTTTACGTCTTTGATTTCACAAGCCCCTCCCAGCCTGAGCCCAAGACCTACTACTTTTGGCAGAACTTCCGTGAACTCACTGGCCCCTTGAGGAAGAACTTCAGAGATGCCAAGTTGATTGGATGTTGACTTTATTCTTGGCTTAACGTTACCCCATTCCGATCAAGTAATGAACATATAATAAAAATATATCATAGCTGAGAACTTTACTCAGACCACTTATTGTTTAATCAATCTGGAACAGCCAGCTTTATACAGGCCTCTCTTAGAAGATAAGTGGCAAATAAGCAAAGGTTGTATCCTGTCATATTTGTTAGGGGAGCTCTGGGAAGGCAACTAGGGATCCTGTGGCTGATAATTGCAAACAGTGGGGGGAAGAGAGTTAGAAGCTGTGGGTATCCAGAGTGGCACAGATTGAATTATAGGTATAACAGGGGCAGGAAGATGTTATGTCAACCAATTTCTAATAAAAATAACGGAAAGTTGGATGGCGGAACTCATCTTTAAATAAGCTATATAGTTTTTTCTTTTGAGCTGTGTAGTTCTGCATATTGTTGGCATTTTTGACCAAGCAATGATGCCAATTATGCTGCAGCTCGCAGAATAGAATTACAATAACCAAACGTCATAAAATAATAGTATAAAAATTATATATATGTGATCAGCAGTGGACTTTCAACCATTACAACAAAATCATCCAATAATATGCGCCACCGTTCCACTTAGATAATACATAAAGCACCTCCACACTACCTGAGAAAAGCTTTAGACGCCACAGCGCCGCCTAGCAAATATTTTGGGCGCCAAAGCGCTGTCCTGATTTTACATCAAGAGCCGACTGGAAATTATTCCAGGAGCCAAGGCGCTGCCTTGCAAATATTTTAGGTGACATCACAACTTTACACCAAGCGCCGCAGCAGCGCCAGGTTTGAATCCCTGAAATGTGAATCTCCCTAATTAGTTAAATTTCTAAGCAACAAATTCAAATTATGTTCAGGATAGAAAGAAGTGATCCCAAAGCTACCAAACCCCACACCAGCAAGGGCAACTTGTGCTGGGTGAAGAAGGATGCATTCTAATGGTTGACAAGCTTTAAGCGCTAACCCTATAATACTGATTACTCAAATAGGGGCATGCTAGAATGTCCTAGAAGACATTGTTAGCAGCCTAGGGAGTTAACTTTGAAAAGGTATAATAAGAATTAATCAATTACAATAAAATTATCTCTTAATCTGCAAGTTCTTCTGCGTGATCAGAAGCCATCCTTTAAATATAGTTATGTTTCCATTCCTCGTAGCTCTTCTGATACATTAATAATCATTTACTCACATATGACAGCATTCAAGCAAAAAATTTATGCTCTACATTACTAAAGAATTGTGTTGCTATAATGCAAAAAGCGCAATACTGTTGCAACTGAACCAATGAGAGATCAGTATTTGTAATTGGGGAAGACAACAGTCCAATAGGAAAGGACATAAAAATAAGAATAAGGTATCATTTATTGTAGGATATTGTGGTTAATATACTAAATGGGGAAGCCACAAGGTCACAAGGGGGTGGCATAGTGGGAAGTTCCATGTAAGGTTTGGAGCCAAGGAATAACTTGTGCAGGGATCAACAGGTCAAATTGACAACGCTCCTAATTAGGATGAAGTGCCCACCATTTGAAATTGCCATCAGATTCATTCATAACGTTAGATACGTCAAGGGGCAACTCATTGAGCGCCCCCTGTGTATTGTAAGATACATTAGCAGGGTAGTCTGGAAACTTGGTTGCAACACCCCCTTGCCCCCTGCTTGTTGTCAGACACCAGGACTGGAGTCTGCAGAAGGTCTGGGGAGGTCTGCACAAACAATCTTTGTGTGGGGATGGCACGGCAGGGGCGCAAGCAATTGTGGTGAAGTTTCTTGGTGTTTTCCTGGGCATCCTCAAGTTGGTAGGTGTGGTTGTCATAGATGGTAGCTACCTTGAAGGGCCCTAGGTGGTTGGGTTCTAATTTGGCAGAATTGGGATTGAGGGTGTAGACGGGGTCACCTACAGCGTGCCTAGCTTTGATTTGCTTCATCCTCCCTGCAATCCGCTTGTGTTTGATCTCCCAGGCTTTGGCGCGCCATTGGTCTAGGGAGGGAGTTGGCACTAAGAGGGTTTTGTCGGGAACCTTGGACCATAGTTTCCCCTGTTCAACCCCTGTCAGACTGTCAGGTGTTCCAAAGGCCAGGGTGTTAGGACTGAACCCAGTGCCCCGGTTGATTTTTGCTCACAGGATCAGTAGGGCGGTGGGAAGATGTCCAGTCCATGCGGTATTAGGGTGCTCTTGTGAGAGCTTGGCAATCAATTGAACCAAGGAACCATTTAATTGTTTCACACGCCTGTTGGCTTGCGGATGATAGGGGGTTGTGACTATATGCTGGAGCACGTTCTTGACGCAGTATGCCTTCACAACGTGTCCAACAAGTTCAGGCCCGCCATCTGTGATGAGACGCTTGGGTTGCCCAAAGCAAGCCACAATATCCTTACCAATAAAGCGGGTAACAGTGGTGGCGGTATGGTTGGTTGTGGCCCAGGCCACTGGCCAACGCGTGAAATAGTTGATAGCGGTGATAATATACTTCTTACCCAGTCTGTCTTTGGGAAGCGGTCCCACAATGTTGAGGGCCCACTGTTTGAAGGGTTCCATAGCCTTGATGGGTAGGACAGACTTAGGAGGTGCAGGTTTGGACGTATTCTTTTCACACAATAAGCATGAATTGAGGAGGTCCAAGATGTCTTGGCGCACGCGCGGCCACCAAACCTTATGTTTCATGATCTCAAAGATGTTACGCCCTCTGATGTGACCCAAGGTTTGATGGTAGTGCAAGATGGTGTCTCCTCGTTGTGTGGTGGGAATATATGGCGTATTCTCACCTGTCTCTGCTCGGTGGCAGACGTTTCCAGCATCAATGGTGAACTGACTTTTGTTGTCCTTCAGCTTGGAGATGGTGACCAAGTTAAGGCCCTCGTAGCGGGTCGCCTCAGGGCGCAGGTAGAGCATGGGCTAGTCTGGGTCCAAGCCATTGTCCCCAGTGATGGACGCTACGTAGAGTCATGAAAGAGCGTCGGCTGTAACAAGTTCTTTTCCAGGCTCATATTTGATGCGTAATTGATAGGGGGATAGATGTTCAACCCATCCTGCTTGGCGGCGTGTCAAATGAGACTGTGTGTTGAAGTACTGGAGCAACTTGTGGTCCGTCAGAACGCGGGGTGGGAAGGTTGCACCTTCCAAGTAACAACGCCACTTCTCAACGCAGTGTACAATGGCTGCCAGCTCTTTATCATGGATGGAATAATGTTGTTCTGAGTCAGTGAGCTTCCTGGATCCATATGCTATGGGGAGGAAGACACCATTGTCAGTTTCTACCCTTAGAACACCCCCTATGGCCCTGTCAGAGGCGTCAGTCTTGAGTTTGTACTGTCGGTTTTGGTTGGGGAACTGCAGTACTGGTGCTGTTGTGAGCCTTTGCTTCAACGTCTCAAAGGCTTGCTCTCTGGCAGGGGTCCAATGGAAGTGCTGTTTGGTATTGAGAAGTTCAGTAAGAGGTGCAATTAGTTCTCCACAATTGGGGATGAACTTGCGTACATAGGCAATCATGCCCAAGAATGTTTGCACTTGGCCCATATCAGTGGGGGTGGCATGCTAGTGATTGCCTTGATTTTGGCAGGATTGGGCTTTATCCCTTGGGCAGAGATGGTGTGCCCAAGGAATAGTAACTCCAACTTGAGAAACTCACATTTGGAGGGTTTAGCTTTTAGCTGGTTTTCCCAAAGGGTGTTGAGGACAGCACAGAGGTGTTGGAGATGTGTGGTTTGATCTTGACTGAAGACAATAATGTTGTCAAGATACACCACCACACACTTCCCAATCAGTTCCTCAAAGGCTTTGTTCATCAACATGGCAAAGGAGGAGGGAGTGTTGGTCATTCCAAAGTTCATGACATGATACTCAAACATCCCATAGCTTGTGCAGAAGGCAGTTTTTGCCTCACCCCCTGGTGCAATGCGGACCTGGTTGTACCCCGCAGTGAGATCAATCTTGCTAAAGACCTTTGCGCATGCGAGTGTATCAAACAGGTTGTCAATCAGCAGCAGGGGGTATTTATTTTTAACTGTCACCTCATTTAGGGTGCGGTAGTCTGTGACCAGGCAAAGAGACCCATCCTTCTTAGCTACAAAGAAGACTGCTGCCCCATATGGAGAGAGCAAGGGGCAAATGAATCCCTTATCAAGCGCGTCCACAAGGTGCTGGCAGAGGGTTTCATCTTCCTTTGGTGTGAGACAGTATAATGGTTGTGCTTTAGGTAACAATCCTTGAAGTTGTACAGCGTGCTGGATCTCCCAGGGTAGAGGTAGTTGTTTGAGTGTTTCACTGAATACGTCTTTGTACTCCTTGAGGAGTGCAGCTAGCGCTGGTGGTGATGATGTTAACAAGGGAGGGACTGCAGATGGTTCTGCACAGATAACTTCAACTGAACATTGGTTAAAGTCTAGTTCCCCCCCTTGAAATTGTATGAGCCTGTTTCTGTCATTCTGACAAACACAGTGTCATGTAGCAGTTTGTTCATTTCCATGGGGTAAATCTGAAAACCCACCCCATTTCTATTGAGAGTGATGACAGAGGTATCCCAGTCAATATAGGGGCAGTTATGTTGAAGCCAGTTGAGGCCAGCAATTACGTTGTGGCTGAGGCCTGCCATGATTGGCCCAGAGAGCTTAACCTGGATGTTTCCCATTATTACAGAGAAAGGTACCGTCTCGTGGGTGATGGCAATTCTGCAGGAATCAGCTACGTGTACTGCTTTGAATCTGCTGGGTACTCAGTCTAATTGCTGGGAGTCAGCGAACTCCTGATCTACCATGGTGTGATCAGCCCCAGTGTCTACCAGTAACTTGTGGGTGTTCCCACAGAAACAGAAGGGATAGGACAAGCGTGTTACTTTATTTGCAGAATGAGCGGCTTGCAACATGGGGTCATTGCTATGGACCTGAAAGACGTCTAGGGTCTTGACCTTGTGAAGATTGTAGTTGTGGGAGTTTTTTTGCAAGCAAGGGCTGAGAGGGCGGGTCAGTCAGAGTTGTAAGGCCTCTTGTTGTTAAAACCCCCAGGCTTTTCCCTGGTCCTCAATTAGCGCTAGCTGGAGCTCCCCCCTCACGGGGGCGTTTAGCTGCACCTTCTTGCTGTCGAGGTTGGCAACGGCCCACTTGACCTTGGCCATTGTTAGGTGCAGGACGTGGTTGGGGTGGAGTATTGTTGGTGCAGAAGAAGCCCATTGAAGCCTGGTTACTGGCCTCTACAATGGCTTTATAGCAGTTGTCAATAGAGGTGCAGCGGCCAACGGGAACCCACTTGCAAATATGGGGTTTTAACCTATTGATAATGAGAGTGAGCAACATGGTGTTCCCATTGGTCACTGCTTTGGGGACGCGGCAAGGGCTTGTTGCCATGTGGCAAGATACTCAGGGATGGAACCAGTCTGCTTGATGCTAGGAGGGGAGTCCCCAAGATAATGGGGGAGAAGGTTTTGCTATATCAGGACTTGGCGGCGTCTTGAAATGTTGCCCAGGTGACGTCAAACTCCTGGCTAGCCCAGTTAGTGAACCACACGGCGGCGGGCCCCGTAAGGTGGCCAGATGCAGTGGTGACCCACATGGACTCAGGAACCTGACAGATATGGAGGCGCGTTTCAGTGAACTGGAGCCAACTGACAATGTCAGCTCCTTTGACGCCGCCAGTGAAGGACTCTAGTTGGAGGTTGAGCATATGTTGCGACAGATCCAACTGTGGCAAGGTGACGCTAGCGTCACGCTGCCTGAGGCGGAGCCAATTGTATACACTGGTAAGAACTAGCTTATCTTGATAGATGACATATCCTTTGGAAATTTCCCCCTTGGGGATTGGAAGGAACGTCTCTTGTTGTGGAGTAGCCATGTGGCCCGTACTCTGTCCTTTCTTGGGAGGAATTTTGTTTTTGAAATAGGACCCAACCTACTTCTGCTACCACTGTTGCAACTAAACCAATGAGAGTTCAGTATTTGGAATTGGGGAAGACAACAGTCCAATAGGAAAGGACAGAATAATAAGAATAAGGTATTGTTTATTGTAGGATATTGTGATTAATATACTAAATGGGGATGCCACAAGGGGGTGGCATAGTGGGAAGTTCCATGTAGGGTTTTGAGCCGGGGAATAACTCATGCGGGGATCAGCGGATCAAATTGGCAATGCTCCTAGTTAGGATGAAGTGCCCGCCATTTGACATTGCCATCAGATCCATTCATAATGTTAGATACGTCAAGGGGCGACTCATTGAGCGCCCCCTGTGTATTGTAAGATACGTTAGCAGGCAAGGTTTGAACCTTGGTTGCAACAATACTTATGCTTAAATTAAGCTTAACCCATTTTTTAACTTCCACAGACCTTTTCCTGCCATATAGCAAGATTTTATTTCTTGCTTTTTTATCATAAAGATGAAAGTAAATTCAAAAAATTAAATATAGTGCCAATTAAAAGCGGCCAGATTTTCTGCCAGCCCTGATGAATTCAAGCTGGTATCAAGTTTGCATCAGTGGAAATGCATTTCTATTATTTTCCATGTTCCAAAATTCCATCAGGAAAAAATGCTTCTTTTGCAACCAAGTTTCCAGACTCGCCTGCCAATGTATAATACAATACACAGGGGGCGCTCAATGAGTTGCCCTTTGATGTATCTAACAGCATGGGTCAATCAGATGATAATATCAAATTGTGAGCACTTTCTCCAAATTTGGAGCACTACCAATTTGACCTTGCTGATCCCTGTGCAAGTTATTCCTTGGCTTCAAACCTTACATGGAACTCACCACTGTGCCACCCCCTGGTGGCCTTATGGCTTCCCTATATGGTATATTAATTACAGTATTCCTCAATAAACCACATCTTATCCTATTCATTCTTGTCCTTTCTATTGGATTGTTGTCTTCCTCAATCAAATTCTGAACTCTCATTGGTTCAGTTGCAACAGTGATAGCAGCAGTAGGTTCACGACCTACCTAAGAGAAAAATTCCCCCTAAGAAAGGATAAAGTATGGGCTGTATGGCTACTCCCCATCAAGAAACCTTCCTTCCAATCCCCAAGGGGGACATCCCTGAAGGATATGTTATCTACCAGGACCAGCTGTTGCTTACAAGTGTGTAAATTGCCTCTGCCTGGAACAGTGTGACACAAGTATCACCCCACCTCAATTGGATCTTTCACAACACATGCTAAACCTCCAGCTTGATCTCTTGCGGGTGGCGTAGAAGGGGCTGAAAATGTTAGCTGGATTCATTCTACAGAAACCCCCTTTGCATCTGCAAATGCCTGAACCTATGTGGGTTGCCACCGCATCTGGGCGCCTTACAGGGCCTGCTGCAGTGTGGTTTACTAAATGGACAAGCCAAGAGCAGGAATTCACGTGAGCAACATTTAGGGGCGCCACCAGATCCTGTTACAGTGAAACCTTTTCATCTATTGTAGTGGGAACTTCCCTCCTGGCCATCAAACAAACAGGATCTGTTCCTGTGTACCTTATGGATTTGCAACAAGCCCGTGTTGGCGCCACAGAAGCTGTCACCAACAAAAACGCCATCTTGCTCACTCTCATAGTCTATGGCCTTAAGCCACATATTTTCAAATGGGTTCCTGTGGGGTGTTATACCTCTATTGACAACTGCTATAAAGCCATTGTGGAGGCCAACAACCAAGCTTTTATGGGGTTCTGCAGGTCCAATGATGCACCCCCTCAGTCTTGTCCCACACCTGCAGTGCCCACAATCAAGTGGGTTACTACCAGTCCTGTTAGCAGGGAATGAAGCTGAGCGCTCCCACAAGGGGGAGCTTCAGCTAGCTCAGATTGAAGATCCAGGAAAAGCCTGTGGGTTGTAGATACAAGAGGTTCTGCAACCCTGCTCAATTCCCACTCCCAATCTCTCCTTGCCAAAAACCCCTGCAACTATAATGTGCATGGTGTTGAGACCCTTGATGTATTCTAGATCCACAGTGACAACCCTGTCCTCCAAGCCAGTCATTCTTTCAATAAAATCAACCACTTGGCCTACCCCCTCTGTTTCTGTGGGAACACCCATAAACTTTTGGTAGACGCTGGGGCCAATCACACCATGGTCAGCCAGGAATTTGCAGATTCCCAACAACTAGATCAAGTGCCTAGTCAATTTAAAGCATCATGTGTAGCCGACTCCTGCAGAGTGGCAATCACCCATGAGACGGTACCCTTCTCTGTGAGAATGGGGAACATCCAGGTTAATCTCTCTGAGCCAATCATGGCAGGGCTCAGTCACAACGTTATTGCTGATGTCAACTGGCTCTGACACAATTGCCCATATATTGACTGGGATACGTCCGTAGTCACCCTCAACAGAAATGAGGAGGGTTTCCATATTTAATCTGTTGAGATGAGCAAATTACTCCACAACACCATGTTTCTCAGACTCACAGAGACTAGTACATATGACTTCAAGGGGGAAAGCTGGACTTTAACCAGTGTTCAGTTGAAGTCATCTGTTCTGGACCCACTGGGGCTTCTCCCTTGGTCACCACACCTCCATCAGAACTTGTATCACTTCTTGAGGAGTACAAGGACATCTTCAGCAAAATGTTAGACCAGTTTCCCCCTCCAAGAGAAATACAACACACTGTTCAGTTAAAAGGGTTCTTGCCAAAGGCACACCCTCTCTATTGCTTGATGCCCAAGGAAGACAAGACTCTCTCTTAACACCTTGTGGACACGCTTGGTAAGGATTTTATCCACCCCTCTCTCTCACCATATGGGGCTGCAGTCTTCTTTTTAGCTAAGAAGGACAGGTCCCTTTGATTGATAACCAACTACCGCGCTCTAAACAAGGGGATAGTCAAAAAACAAATACCCCTTACTGCTAATTGACAGTCTGTTTGACACACTTGCAGGTGTGAAGGTCTTCAGTAAGATTGATCTCACTGCGGGGTACAACCAGGTCTGCATTGCACCAGGGGATGAGGCAAAAACTACCTTCTGCACACGTTACAGGTTGTTTGAGTGTCATGTCATGAACTTTGGAATAACCAACACTCCATCTACCTTTTCCTTATTTTTTGTGAATGCTGCCATTCACCATGTTTCAATTTGCCTTTGTTGGGTTATTTTGAGGACAAATCTCTTTCTTTTGCTTTTGCCCTTTTAAATGAGGCTGGCTCCAAATTGGGAAATAAAATTGTTCAGTTTCCTGATTCTGTGCAGCTCACTTGCCCTACTCATGCTTGTGTCAAGTGATCCTACCGTACATGTACTGTTTTGTAGTAAAGCTACACAGTATATAATCCCATTCTTTATAACCAATAAAATTTAAGTTTTATTCACATTTTTGTCTTTGTATCTCACATACTTTGGCGCCTCTCTAGCCATGTCTAGCAGATATTATTCAATCAGGGCCACAAGGTAATTACATAGCCTTCCCTGCCATTCTAACCAAGACTTAGTACAAAACCAATCCTAAGGTTAGGATTTTCCATTATGAATCTGTGCTGCGCCTCAGATCACAACAAAAATGGTGCTCACTACAGGGGCTGTAATCCCCTTGGTTATCCCTTTTGCAACAACGTTTTCAGGATCTTTGCCTCCTCCCATACAAGAACCAACTTTGCCTGAAATTACCAGTCCTTCTATTGGGGAAGGCATTGCCAACCTGCCTGTTGTTCCTACTGTGCTGAACCTCAGGAGTGGTCCCCGCCTAGTGGCCTACCCTTTGGGTACCCCTGACTTGGAACAAGTCATGGCAGTAGCCCTTGGGATAGCCCGTGATGAAGCCATCCCTTGCCTTCAGCTTCAGTTCAGCCAAGCAGAATACTACAAATTGATTGTAGCTCCACAATTTCCACAGCATCTCCTCTCAGCAGCTGACTCCACTGAGCACCTATTGTCATCCTTTGTACAACCTGCCTTAGTCTACTATCAAATGGTGTTAGGTTTCCACGTTCAGGAGATTTCATCTCTACAAGCCGCTGTCACTCATCACTGGGATCAGTTTATGGCCTACCAGTAGTGAATACACTCCTTTTTTTCCTTAGTATCAGACAATCAGTGCAACTCTGTCACCTCCCAAACCCTCTTGGTCAATTCTATTGAATAAATGCGCCAGTCCATCCCTGAGTTTGTCAGAGAGCGTCTACATGAGTTTCACTGGTTGAACAGCCCTGGTGCGCCCAAGTAGATTCCACTCTAAACACCTATCTCACCTATTTTGAACAACTTGTGCAGCAACTCAACAAGTTTGGTGCTTACTTCTTTGATCAATTACAGCAAGTAGCAGTCCATGCTGCAAAGGGCCTCTGCAAGCTTGGCAAGGAATTTGATCAATAAAGGGCTACTACCGCTGCTACCATTACCAAACTCCAGACTCAAGTAAATGAACTGTCTACCACCAAACCAGACCCCCGCCTTCTCCTCCATCTGATGAGTTAGTGGATAGAGAATAGATACTATGGGATGTCATTCAAGAGTTAAGAGCATCCATCTGCAGTCAGGATTGCCCTACCAAAGCCCCTCAGCCTGATCCTAAAGTGCTTGCCCTGACAACTCAGGTTGCTGACTTAAAACAAGAGGTTGTTACCTTGTGTGAGATATTGGCGTCTGTTTTTAGTCTAATTGGGGTTGCTGGTGAAGATGGCTGTTGCCCTGGCTTATCAGGAGCTCCCCGCATTCATTGTGCTAGAGAGTTGATAGCTCTAGCTAATGAGGTGGACCATTTGAAACAAGACCACTCTGAGCTTGATAAAGGTGTAAAAGAAATGAGTGGGTTAATTGATTCAGTGAATGACATGTTTGCCCCTTGCCTTTTGGTAGGTCTGTCTCTTACATCCTGACTGGCTGAACTTTCCTTAGTAGTAACTTCACAAGGCCAGCGCCTGGATGTTACTGAGCGGCAGACCACCCTAGCTAATAATACGGACACCCACACTGCTGAAAGCTTGACTACCCTTGAGGAAAGTGTTTGCCAGTTGTAGGCCAGACAGCCCCCCACCAAGTCCAAAGCAGAATTCTCCCACGCATAAATGTACTCAATAGCAACAATGGTGGCCCAACCCCAGAAAAACATTTCAAGCCTAACTTTAAGCAAGTCTTTGACCCCAAAACCTCAAACATTGCAGCTTTCCTGACTATCTACAAAACTGCCATGATAAGAGCCTTGGATGAGGTCAATAAGGAACACATTCTAACCTGTCTGCACCTGACTTGCTAAGAGGTGGTGGTGCCTGAACTACCCACCATTGAGACATAGGAAGATATGAAGCAGCTTCTGATTGACAATTTTGGTGGTGACCTTGGTTTGGAAGTGAAGAAGGACGCCTTCATGCACATTGCTTTCTAGCCAAAGGAGACTCTAACTGAATTTGAAGATAGATTCTACATTGAAGGACAACAACTGATCACAAGCCGCCAGTTGACCGCACATGAAGCATACATGGCTTGCGCTCAAGCCCTCAAGGTTAACCAGCTCCTGTGTCTTCACTTCAAGGCCCATAAAGCCATGCTTTCTTCCATTAAGAGCATAAAGACACTGTTTCAGGATATGCACCTTACCCATTATGGGAAAGTTATGCAGGAGAATTGTGCCACTTCTACCTCTGGTTTGTCTTCACGTGGCTTGTGTATCCTCACCATGAACTTGCAGAATCCTCCTCAACGCCAGAGTTGCCATATTTATGGACAGATAGGTCACCATTATCCAGTCTGCACAAATCCTTGAGTTGAAGGAGCTGATCCCAAAGAGCAGGCGGAAAAAGAACAGTCAACCTAGAGGCAGAGACGCTCTTGGTTGACAATTCTTCCCAGTCTCCTTTGATTCCCCCCTCCATTGCTGATTCTAAGCCTGCTGATAATTAGGCTCCTCCCATTCTGCTGCTATTCCACAACATCTCTGATGACTCTGATATGAACAATTCTGATATGGAAGATCCCGACGCCTATGGATTTTCAGTCTTGGCTGTCCCTGACACTATTACAGTCCCTTATAAGCTAAGTTCTGGGAAATCTACAACAACTGTATTGCCTCTGCCTGAAGCCAAGGAGGTTTTCTCTTGCCCTTACCTCACTCAAGCCAAGAGGTCTCCAGTACTTGTTAAATCTTCCAAAAATGCTGCTGAAGTCACTGACGCTGTGTTCAAAAAATTCTCAGTCTTTCTCCCTCTCCAGACGGTCTATAAGGAGTTCCTGGGCCTAAGGTACATGATCAAAAGAGGGACAAAGAGCTATCAGAAGCCCAAGACATTCTCGCTGCCCTCCCTTCTTTTGGTTTTACTACCACTTGTGTGGAAATATCCATTCAAAAGGTGAAAATTAAGGCTGTCTTAGACACAGGATCTCCTGTTAATGTTGTCTCCTCAAAGCTTGTCAAGAAGCTCAAACTTGCCCCTGACCTTAACTATCACCAGTCATATGACACAGCTGGGCTATCTATGACTTGCACTATAGGATCTTATTCTGCTCTTCCCATGTGATTTGGCAAGCTACTCTTGGCTGCGCCTGCTGTTATCTTGGAGAATGAGAGCTCAACCTTCTAGTTGGTACTCAATTCCTTAGGAAATACAATAGGATCATCAACTTAAAGGTTGTCTACCTCTTTATCTTGGGATAAAAAGTCCCTCTGATCTTTGAAGAGCCAGTTAAAGTTCCCGGGAAGCGTCTCAAGACATGTGCCTTAGAATATCACACTGGTGTTTTCACTCTAAAATACCATACCCATTCCTCCAACATGAAGTGTCCTCCTATGGCTTGCCCTGTATCTGAAGGGATCCCTCTCTTGGCCACTTCCGCTGTAACCATTCACCCTGGATCTCAAACTATCCTAGACTTCCAAATATCATATGAGCTGCCTGAGTGTACATTCCTAGAGTTGTACTCTCCTCCCTTGCTAGGACGCAATAAACCCTATCTCTGTTCAGGAATCTTGGATGTCTCTCATAAAGACCCTGTTCAATTGCTGGTTGCCAACTTAACTGCTCTCCACATACATGTGTCTAGAGGGCAGGTCATTGGCTATGGCAATTTGCTGAATGCTCCTGACGTCCTATCACTACATCCCTTTGGTACGTTCCAGGAATTTAATTTACCGGAAGACAAACCTCAAGTCCTATCCTTGTTCACTGCTCAAGACTTCCCGCAGCTATCTCTGTTTCAACAGAAAGAGGTGCTTGACCTACTAGATTGGTTTTTGGATATCTTTGCTAAGTATATCACTGATTATGGTCTAGCCAAAGGCGTTATTCACCAGATTGATACTGGTGACGCTCCCCCCTTTCACACTAAAGCTTATTGCTGCAGCCGTGTAGAGGATGCTCAGGTGTCTAAAGATCTCAAACAACTTCTAGACACTGGACTGTTTGCTTCTTGCCAAAGTCCATGGGCCTCCTCTTTGCTCATAAGGAAAAATAAGGATGGAGGTCATTGTATTGTGATGGACTACCAACAACTGAATTCCTTAATCAAAAAGGATTCCTACCCCTCACCTTGCATTGATGATGCTCTCTGCTGCCTTGGGGGCTCCAAATTCTTCTCTGCTATGGACTTAGCCTCTGGGTACTGGCAAGTTGATCTCTCCCTCAAGGATAGACAGAAGGCTGCCCTCATTACTTCTGAGGGGTTGTTTTAGCCTACACAAATGCTGCAAGGACTCTGCAATGCTCCAGCTACTTTCCAGCAAGCCATGGACTCTATTCTCCGCAATTTGAAACTCTTGTGTGTCCTAGTGTACTTAGATGATACAACTGTCTTTAGTGCTACCTTTACTGACCACTTGGCTCATCTCAAGGAAATGTTTAGAAAGATTTGAGAAGCTGGTCATAAGTTAAAAAATCTAAGTGTGCCTTCTTCAAAGAACGCCTTGAATTCTTGGGACATGAGGTGACTCAGACAGGAATTTGCCCCATGACTAAGAAAGTTGAGGCCATTGAAAAAATGCTTCTGCCCACCAAACTACAGGAATTTCAAGTTTTTCTGGGCATGATGAGATGATTTAGACAATTCATCCCTGATTTTTCTGACACTGGTGAACCCTTGGTCCAACTGCTGCGTAATGTCCCTTTTGAATGGACTGCCAGCCAACAAAAAGCCTTTGAGACCCTCAAACAAAAACTCAAAGAGGCTCCTGTCCTAGTATATCCTGACTACAATAAGGAATTCATCCTATATAATGATGCTAGTGACCTGGATATTGGGGCTATCTTGGCTCAATTAGATGATGAAGGAGTGGATCACCCTGTATCTTATATCTCTCATGTCCTGAATAAGCATAAGAAAAATTACAGTGTGATCAAGAAAGAGTGCCTTGCTGTGCTTCATGCTGTCAAGCAGTTCTGCCATTGTGTTTATGGTACCCATTTCACTGTGGTTACTGACCACGCTTTGCTCAAATGGCTACAACAACTTAAGGGATTAGAAGGACAACTAGCTAGATGGGCTCTCTGCCTGCAAGGATACAACTTCATTGTGCTGAATTTTCCTGGGATGCAACATCAGAATGCTAATGGACTGTCTGGAATGCCTATCCTCGCTCTACACCCTGCTGAGGCCAACAGGTTGTATAAAATAATTGTATCTCATTCTTTGTGAGAGAAAAAGACAGAAGAAGTACAATTTGCCCTTTCTAAATTATCCAAAGTCACACTCATTTGTGACAATCAGCTTTTCAAGAAAGTACAAGACCACTACTTGCCTTGTGTAAGGCCTAGTCTGTGCCTTTCAGTGGTGCTTCAAGCTCATAAGGAGACAGGACACAGAGGCGTTGCCAAGACTTATGCCTGGCTCCAGAAGAACTACTTCTGAGAAAATCTTTGCCTGCTGATCCCAGATGTTATTGCTAGTTGCCATGATTGCCAGCTCCCACAACCTTGAGCTGCTGCCCACAAGCTCAAGCTAGTCCCCCCTCAACACGCATTTCACACTGTCAGTATTGACACTGTAGGACCTCTCCCTTGCTCCCACTCTAGTTGCTGCTTTATCCCAATTGCTGTTGATCATTTTAGAAAGTGGGTAGAAGCTTGCCCTACTAAAGACATCACTACCAAGACACCCGCCGCCTTTCTGCTGCAAGATGTTTTCTTTTGCCATGGCTGTCCTCAAGTGTTATTACCTGACAATGAGACTAACTTCAATGCCAAGTTGTTAACCTCTGTTGTTGAAGCCTTGGGGTCTCACCAGTCTTTCTCTGCCCCCTATAATCCTTCCACCAATGGGGCAGTTGAGCGCGCCAACTCAACTCTGGTTTCTATCATGAGGAAAATCTCTTATTCTGATGCAGCCAACTGGGATTTATACTTACCTGTTGCTCTCTTTGCCTATTGCCTTGGCAAAAATTGTGTCACCGGGTATTTCCCTTTTGCTATGCTGTATGATTGTGAAGCAATCATTTCATCACTCTTAGGGGGCCCTGCTCTCCTCTGATAAGGCTATAAATCCTGACAACCATATCAAGGAGCTAGTCAATTGCATAATTGACATACAGGCCACTTCTTATACCTCTGTATATAAGACCAAGATGCTTGAGCTCTCTCCTGACAATGCTGGACAATCTCTCCTGGCTGAGTTCAACATTGGGGACCATGTTCTTTACTATCAACACAGAGTAGGAAGACGTGCTCATAATATAGACTTGTTGTGGATTGGGCCCTTATAAGTGAACTTCAAAAAAGGGTCAGAGTATACTGTAAAACTTCTCTCTGGTGGTCAACTGTTTGCTTGCGTGCACACCAAGTTCCTCTGCAAGTACCACCTCCCTAAGGCCAATCTAGAGGGGGGCAATGTCGTGAATGCCACCATTCACCATGTTTTGATTTTGCCTTCAGTGGGTTGTTTTGAGGACAAATCCCTCTCTTTTGCTTTTGCCCCTCAAAATGAGGCTGACTCTGAATTGGGAAATGCAATTGTTTGGTTTCCTGATTCTGTGCAACTCACTTGCCCCACTCATGCTTGTGGTGAGTGATCCTACTGTCCATGTACTGTTTTGTGGTAAAGCTACACAGCATATAATCCCATTCTTTATACTCAATAAAATTTAAGCTCTATTCACATTTTTTGTCTTTGTGCCTCCATGTACTTTGGCGTACTCTAGCCACGTCTAGAAGATATGATTCAATCAGGACCACAAGGTAATCACATAGCCTTCCCTGCTATTCTAACCAAGACTTAGTATGAATCCAGTCCTAAGGTTAGGATTTCTTGTTGTGACTCTTTGCTGCACCTAAGATCACAACAATATTGATGAACAAAGCCTTTGAAGACCTGATTAGAAAGTGTTTTGTTGTGTATCTTGATGACATTATTGTCTTCAGTCAAGATCAAACCACACATCTCCAACACCTTTGTGCTGTCCCTTGACACTCTTCATAAAGACCATCTGAAGGACAAGCCTTCCAGATGCAAATTCCTCTAGTAAGAGCTCCTATTCCTTGGGCACACCATCTCTGTCTCAAGGGATAAAGCCCAACCCTTCCAAGATTAAGGCAATCACAAGCATGTCACCCCCCACTGATGTGGATCAGGTGTTTAAATTCTTGGGCATGGTTTCCTATGTGCAGAAGTTCATTCCCAATTGTGGAGAACTAATTGCATATCTCACTGAGCTCTTAAACACAAAGCAGCGCTTCCACTGGACCCCTGCCAGAAATCAAGCCTTTGAGACGTTGAAGCAGAAGCTTTCCACTGCACCTGTACTGCAATTTTCCAATTGGAACTGCCATTACAAACTTGAGACTGATGCCTCTGACAGAGCCATAGGGGGTGTGCTAAGGGTGGAAACTGACAAAGGTGTCTTACTCCCTGTGGCTTACAAATCCAGGAAGCTTACTGTCTCAGAGCAGTGCTACCTCATAAATGATAAGGAGTTAGCAGCAATTGTGCACTGTGTTAAGAAATGGTGCTGTTACCTGGAAGGTGCCATGTTTCCACCCCAGGTCCTGAACAGACCACAAGTTCCCTTCAGTAATCCAACACTCAGTCATAATTGACCCAACATCATGCAGGATGGGTCAAGCATCTGTCCCCATACCAGCTGCACATTGAATATAAACCCGGGAAGGAGCTTGTCACAGCTGACGCCCTCTCCAGGCTGTATGTAGTGTCTGTCACAGGAGTATGAAAGCTTAGAACTCAGACTGGCCCATGCTCTACCTGCGTCCTGAAGCCACTCTATTATGAAGGCCTCAAATCCACAACTGTTTTCAAGTTGAAGGGCAACAAAAGCCAGTTCACCACTGATGTGGGTAACTGTCTGTCTGCTGGGCAGAGACAGGTGAGAAGATGCCTTACATTCCCATCACACAGCAAGTGGATACCATACTACATTACCAACGCACCTTGGGCCATATCAGAGGATGTAATCTCTTTGAAATCATGAAGCAAAAGGTTTGGTGGCTCTGTATGCGCAAAGACATCTTGGACCTCCTTGAGACATATGTGTTGTGCAAATAGAACACATCCAAACCTGCACCTCCCAAGTCTTCCCTGCCCATTGAGGCCATGGAACCCTTTGAACAGTGGGCCCTTGACATTGTGGGGCCACTCCCCAAAGACAGACTGGGAAAGAAGTACATCCTTACGGCCATTGACTACTTCACCTGTTGGCCAGTAGCATGGGCAACTACTAATCATACTGCCACCACCATCAAGAGCTTCATTGGCAAAGAAATTGTGGCCTGCTTTGGGTAGCCCAAATGTCTTATCAAATATGGTGAAACTGAACCTGTAGGGCATGTAATAAAGGTGTATTGCGCCAAGAATGCCCTCTAAAGTATAGTTACGACTCCCTACCATCCCCAGGCCAATGGACACATGGAGTGCCTAACTGGTTTGTTGGTCTAATTGATTGCCTAGTTCTCACAGGGGCATCCCAATACCGCGTAGGCTGAACACCTGCCCACTGCTCTACTCATCTTACAAGTAAGAATTAATAGGGGCACCAGGGTTTAGTCCCAGCACCTTGGCCTTGGCTTTTGGAACCCCTGACAGCTTGGTAGGGGTAAAATAAGGGAAATTACAATGCTACAGTTCCTGGGAAACCTCCCCTGACAACTACCTCCTCCCTGAGTCAGTGGTGTGCCAAAGCTTGAGACATCAAACACAAACAAATTGAGGGAGGGACAAAGCACCCTGAGGCAAGATACACAGTAGGTTATCCTGTCTATGCCCTCAACCCCAATTCTACCAAATTGGAGCCCAACCATTTGGGACCCTTCAAAATAGCTATGGTCTATGATAATCATACCTATCAACTTAAAGACGCCCAAGGAAACACCAAAAAGCTCCATCACAATTGCTTGTGTCCTCTGCTCCATCATTCCCACACAAAAGTTATTTGTGTGGACCTTCCCAGATCTTCTTCAGACTCAAAACCTGGTGTCTGATGACAAGTGGGGGTCAAGGGGGGTGTTGCAACCAAGTTTTCCTCCTTGTCTGCCAATATATCTTACAATACACAGGGGGTAGCTCAATGAGCCTCTCCAGGATGTATCTAAAAGCATGGATCAATCCAATGGTATTGTCAAATTGCAGGCACTATCTCCTAATTGGGAGCATTGCCAATTCAACTCACTTGATTCCTGCACAAGGTATTCCACAGTCCAAACCTTATTTCAAACCTGCCACTTTTCCACTCCATGTGGCCCTGTGGCTTCTCTATATGTTATATTAATTGCAGTATTCCTCAATAAATCACATCTTATTTTATTTATTCTTGTCCTTTCTATTGGACTGTTGTCTTACCCAATCAAATACTGGACTCTCATTGGTTCAGTTGCAACACCTGGATAGTTTTCAGCTGCCTGGCTAGTTTGTACTCCATCTTCAATAAACGTAATTATCTACATGCTCTATTCTAATGATGTCTTTAGTGTCCTTTACATAGGACAGATAGAGTATATTGGCAAGGCTAACATCTTTCTGTAGCCTTAAACTACCAATTAACATCCACAATTGCTTCACAAAAGCCATTAACCCCTATTATTAAAGCCTCATTAATCATATTCCTGGCTCGTTAATTAACCTATTTTTAGGATACCAATTCTTTACTTGACACAGCCAAGTCCAATCTATCACTATGATTAAATCCTTATTAATCATATCCATGGGTAATAAATAACCTTCCCAGATAATTAATTGGTTTGAGGCATCTAGTCTCATAATCTGAATTGTTTAGGTTATGCATTTAGTTCCACAATTAGTACAACCTAATTGATTCTTGGGTACTCTATCACTATGCTGGAAATTCTTTCTGAGATCAATCATATTGTTTTGATTTTCAACTTATGAAACTCATCACAGTTCAACCACTAGTTTAAACATAGCCCAACATGACTGTGGTGAAGTCACAATCCTCCTAGCCAACCCTTTAACAAGATCTAGGAATCTTGAACAGTTTAATCCAAGAAGGTTTCTTATACATCATACAAATTAGACTATTAGGGAAAAGTTCAACTCCCTATCTGCATATCTAGTATTGATGAATCTTTCTCTTACCTACTAGCCCAACCACCTACAAGTTTATGTTGTTGCCAATGAAATTACCTCTACCCAGTTTTTTGGAGTATTATATATTACTATGATAGGGTTGGTAGATTATATGGTTCCCATCTCTGTTCTTTGGTCCTTGTAGGGAAAACTGTCTCATTTATTATTAAGTTGGAATCAATCTTGTGGTGGGCATTTCCCTCTGGACCTACAGTCTGGACTTTGTTTTCATCTGCTACACCACCATCTAGTAACTGGTATCCTTACACATGGGGTGACTCTATGAGTTCCTGCTGAATGTTTCAAGCTATGTTGGAAGAAAAGATAACAATTTTGGTTGCAAAAAAATGCAGGATAATTTATTCTTTATGCATGAGATCAACTTTATACTGGTCTGTCTAACTGAGTGACAATAGCCCATTTTTATTTCAACCTTAAGGCTGGGCAAGGAGCCTTTTACACCTTGCTTTTCTCTAAAGGTGGGCAGGGTTTTTGGGGGGGGGTTATAGCCCAGGAATCCTGTCAGGGATTCATCCTGTGGTAGGTTCCTGATAACTTGTGGGCAGACAGCCCTCAGGCCCAGAAGAAAGGGTCCACCATAGGATGGGAGCTAACTTTACAATTTAGGATAGTGTTGTAACTGTGCTTTTTTAGCAAAGTTACAGGGGGATATGTAGGGACTAGATAACTATATTTATTGAGATATTGGAATTATATAGTATGAGAGAGTCATGGATAGTAGGAACATGATTGTGATGATCAATTGGTTGGATGGTTAGGGGGTGCCTTGATCTAGATATTGAGTCAAGCACTGAATTGATATATTCAATCCTTAGGGATTGACATTTCTTTCTATTGATATTTCTGGTGATTTATGTTGACTTTCTCATTTGGCTACAGGTCACTAGGAAGTCAGATTGCGGGTTACAAACCCGCTTAGTTGGAACCTTGCTGGTGGGTTGATCCTGCTGTTTCAATAATAGTGATTTCCTGAGGATGACTAGGGTCTGCTGGAGGGCACCATAGAGCTGATTAAGCTGGTGAGGGTGATGTACATGACTCAAAATATCTGGGTGGAGATGAACTCACTAGCAGCAATTGATTCTTGCTGGGAAGTTGGACTGTGGGGTGAAAGGAGGGGTTATTGGTACCAAGTACGCAGGCAGGTAGTTATATTTGTTGCAAAATAGCAATGGGTGTTTGGTTATCCAAGTTTCTTCACAATCAATAAGTTCTGTTTCTCTGGTATGGGATTCTGGGTTTTAAATTAGGATCTAATCTAAGGTAAATTCTGAATAAGGTGGGTTTGGAGGATGCTCTGTAAAATGTACCGGGCCATAGGGAGCACCTGGGGGATGGAATAATTTGGGTGATTGGTCCATGTTCTCTTGGGCTTGGTGGGAAGCGGTAACAGAACCAGGGAGATCAAACTGAAAATGATAAAATTCTAAAAGGAGATAGGGTAAGACTTGTGTGAACTAACAATTCATAACACTTTATTGTAAGGATGGTAATAAGCACCTTCTTGTCATCTCTTGGGTATAAGTATGCTCCTTAAAACTGTGAAAACTTTTGCAAATTCTTATGGCCCAGGTGGTGGCTTTTACCAGGGTTTGCACAATCCTGGGGAAGCTTGGTATTGTTGGTTCTTTATTAGCTGTATCAGAAAGGGGAGCCTCAAAATCCTTTTTTAAGACAAGGGATTTGTCAGCAACCTGCAGGCCTCAGGATTGGGGTAATTAACCTAACACTTATTGGCAGTGGCCTGGGTGATTGTGGGAGTGTCTTTTGGGCTGTTGCTCTCCTTTTCTGGGCTTGGTATTTTCCCCATAGGGTAGGCTTTGAGCACAGAAGGTGCTACACTTGGTGGGTTTTGGAGGTTTCTCCAAAGTCAAATTTAATTCTGATTCAAGCCAAAAAAAACGCAAGCAGCTGGTCAGCTAGGCCTGCAAGCTGGCAGCCCACAGGGGCCTGGAGTTCAAATATCAAACTTGGGATTTTCCTTGCTAATTGATAGCAAGAATTTGTCACTTGTGACAAATCCTGACAAGTTGGATTTGATACTGTAGTTTTTAAAGCTATGGTACTAAGCAAAAATGATTCATCTGTATACAAATTCAGCTCAGATGTAAGTGAAATCAAAGCATCTAAAAATGAAATAGAAATGAACCCAAATCTATTGTAGGTAAATATAAATTTATTGGCTTTTATCTTGTTTGCAGATGAGTTATTGTTGCTTAGTGCTGTAGCTTTGAAACTACTGTATATCAATTTGATGGCAACAGTCGGCATTTAATCTGTCTACATGTAACATCCTCCATGTCCACCTTTTTCAAAAAATATTTTTGTATTTTTATTACATATTTATTGACTTTTTTACCTTAAATAATTGTTCCTAATGACAAAAGTTAAATTTGATTTTAATTTTCAAGTTTTAAGTGAGATTGTAAAAAATAAAAGCCAAAATAAAGGCAACTGCCAGAATTAACTCATTCCGCAAGTCAACTCACTGAATGTTGACAATTTGTTGACATTCAGTAAGTTGACATTATTTTAGTATCTGCTGGAATTAGGCATTTCCAAAACTAAACTAATTTTTCATAGTGAATTAATAAGTTGGAATTGCAAAATTAAAAAGGAACAGACATAATGTTGACACCATTTAAAAAAAGGCTTAAGTTTAAGCCAAAAAACTAATATAATTTACTATATGAATGTAAGTTTCTTTGTACTTTTACATTAAGGGCAACTACAGTAAGTAATATCTGGATGTCAACCCCAAATAAGAATCCATACATTTCTTAATAAAATACACAATATTCTAAAAATAACTATTTTTTATTTTTATACTACTGTTTTTATTAAATAAATAATAAGATAAGCATTGAACAAAGACATATTCCAACTTTCAGAGCATTCTTTGTATTATTTAGATTTTTACTGTTATTTTAGACTCACTGGATAAACTATAGCTTATTTCTGGAAGTCCACTTAAGCCAAAACGCATATGTTAAAACTAGAAATTATATATATTTATACAGTTGACTTTGTGTCAAATTGACACGTTGCCTAAATTGCAACAAAGGGGTTTGGCTAAGCAAACAAAGTGACATAATTTAAGCGAGATTCAATAGGAGAGTTACTATAAAAGAACGCTGACTGCCTGAATGTTGACACCTTCACTTGTTTATTAGTAAAACACTGCCGCTTAACAAAAATCACACATACAATGGTATTGTGATTCAGGTCAAGGTACCCAGGGCTGTACTTTAGACTTCCCTCTACAATCCCTATTATTTAGTTTTCATAAGTTACATATGAAAATAATTAAATTTTTTAAATTTAAAAATAATCAATTTTGGCCTTAAAAAACCAACTCCAGAAAATATTAACCAAGCTTTATAAATGATTTGCATTGTGTTTTTCTAGTTTAATGCTGACTGTCAGTATGCCAGCAGTTAAAATTAAAGTGTTTTTATGCTTAAAAACTAAATTAAATATTTTTGACTATTGTGACTACCAGAATGTCAACTTTTTATTTAAACATGGTTTTTTTCTATTCTTTACTAATAAACTAGCTCTAAAATGACTTTCCATACTTCTATAAACTATTTAATTCATAATGAAAATAAAACAAGTAATTATTATTTAATTTTATTCATGTTTCACATGAGTATTCCTACTTTATGAGCTATACTCTAATTATTGTAGGACAAATCTTCCAAGAAGCCACAAAAGAGCCCCAAGTCAACCAAGAAAGTACCCAAAGCCTCTGGAAGGCCCAAAGTCCCTACCCCAACAAAAAACCAGCCAAAGAGCCCTCAAAGAAACAGAAGACAAAGGAGAAGATCCCAGACCCTGAAAGCAAAGAGCTCACCCCTGACCCCTCCTCTTCTCCAAGCTGGTACCAATCAGAAGGAGATTAGGTTTCACTAAACAAGCAAGGAAGAAAGAAGATACCCAAGAGTCCAGAACCCCAGTCAAGCCCAGATGAATCAAGCTCAAAGGAATCAAGCCCCAAGGAATTAAGCTCATCCCAGTCCAAGAAGCGCAAGAATCCAACTCCAGATAATTCCACTCCACCACCCAAGGAATCTGCACCTCCATCCTCCTCATCAATTATCAATAAAGAAGATCCTGATGATTACCTGTCTGACTATGATCAAGCACCAATTGGCCCATGGAATCCCCTAAAGGTTCACAATATATGTAACGTCAAAGGAGAGTTTAAGCTCCCAAAGAAGTTCCCTTGGTTTTTCCCTCTAATGTCTGTCAAAGGAGGTGCCAGTTTATTCTGTGATGACTATGTTTTCAATTGCAACAATCATAAGAGAGCAGGAAGAAGCAAGCATTATGTATGTGAATATAGAAGCTGCTCTGCCAGGATCAATACAGAAGGATGGGATAAAGTCACTAGTGAAAAATGAGAGCACATATGCAATGCTCCAATAAATCTTATTGAAAAGCTTCTAAAGTGGTACCTCTACCAAATGGTCCCAGTCTCCAAAGACGTCAAGGCTTCTGATCTGGCAGCTAAGGCCACCACACACCTAAGTAATGAGGACCTGAAGCTCATCCCTGACCGCAACCAGTTAGTGAAGTATGTATATGACAAACGCCGTGATCTATTCCCCCATAAGAAATCTGCCATGGTCCAAGGAGAGTTAGTATTGACAGAGGAGTTAAAGATGTTCAATGGTGATGAGGTATTCTTTTTACATGATGATGGGCCTACAGCAGAGGCAAGAATTATATGCTATGCTACACAATAGAACCCGGAGCAGTTGAGGTATTCAGAGACCTGGTTATGTGACGGTACCTTTGCAGTATGCCCCCTTCTTTTTTACCAACTATGGGATGTATATTCCCTTATTGAAGGCAAGGTGCTCCCATTTGCCTACTTTCTGCTTCCTGGGACAACAGAGGAGATCTACACAAAGGCCTTTAAAATCCTTCAGGAGGTCATCAAAGCCTTACCCAGTAATAGAAAGCGTCCCCCTGGCCATAACACTAGAACCAATCCAGATGATGATGAAAAGGATGAAGCCACCCTTGCTGCAGAAAAAGAAGCTCAATATAAAGCACTTGGACCCTCAACTATAATCATGGACTATGAAACTGCCCAGTATAACGCTTTTGTAAATACCTTTGATGTAGAGATCCAGGGGTGTTTTTTCCATTATTGACAGGCTATCAACAGGCAACTAAAGGGTCTACCTGAGCTCAGAAAGCTCCACTGTCTAGATACATCAGGAAAGTGCAAGTTCTTAATTCAGCAGTTTGTAGCACTAGCCTTTGTAAAGCCAGAGCATACTGGACAAGCCTCTGACCTCCTATTCCAGGATCCATATGCCAAGAAACATGATGGTGCCTTCTACCCTTTCATTGAATATTATGAGCCACAGTGGATTGTACATAAGGTCACTAAGCGTCAGAGCAAGCCCAGAGCTAAAGATAACTGGAACTTCTACCAGGCAGTTCTTAAGGATGAGATGAAAACAACTTCATCTTTGGAGGGCTGGCATAAGCATATCAAGTCCTCCTTTGGAATCAAGCCCAGATACAACACCTTCTATGAGCACCTCAAAGTCCAACAGGGGAAGACTGTTGCATCCATCAGAGATATTGAGAACTTTCCATCCAAGAAGAAGAGTACCACTAAAGAGAAACAGTATCAAGAGAAGATCAAGGACGTTGTCAAGGCCAATTATAAGCTTTCAGAAATTGGGGGATACATCAAGAAGATTGCCACAGTTCTTAATGGCAACCAGGTGATCACAGTCTAGCTTTCAATTAAATTTATTGATTATTGCCTAATTCTTTATATAGTTCTTATATATTAAGTATAATATTTTTAAAAAAAAGTTGTTCTAAATAACTCCTTAATAATTTATGATACTGTTTTTATAAAATCATTGATTTTCTATTGATAGTTTGATGCTTTAGACTGTATTACATGGCCTATATTGGTATTTTACTAGTAAATTATATGTTTTTTGTAGTTTTCAATATAGAAAAAACTTTATATTACTGTTTCTGATTATTATATTTTCCTATAATACGTGAAACTTTATGTAGTATTTTTTGTGTATTGGATTTTTTTGCTTTTATAAGTGGGGAAAAATTTATTATAGTAAAGATAGCTAATTTCATAGTGAATTATTTTTGAAGTGTATTTTTATGAATTTTTTTAATTGTCATGTATAATTTTTTATGGACTTTTTAAAATCTTTGTTGTCACATTTCCCTAAAAAATATCTTTAAGCTTAATTTTCATTAAGTAAAATGTTCAGGAAACAGGTTTCTGCTTATTAAAAAAGTTTCAGCATTTAGTAGTCTGCATGAGTTAAAACTTAACTCTGACTTTTCAATGCTGTTGACATTAAAGTATTTTTAATTCTGATTATTGACATATAGTAAGTCAACTTGCGGAATGAGTTAATTCTGGCCATTGCCAAAATAAAGGTAGGACACGCCATTTCAAAAACAGCTAAAAAAAACGCTATCTCAAATTACGCCATTTTGATTTACGCTATCTCAATTTATTAGTAAAAACGCCATTTCAATTTACAGCATTTTGACTAAGAAAAACAAGTTTTAAAATTTTAGATTTTTTCAACCCCAAAAAATTCTAAAAAAAATAAAATTCAAAAATCATTTCTAGGCTTAAAAAGCCTCAGGATTTCAAATATGCAATAAAAAATGGTGTTGATTAGTAGCAACATAGTTGCTTAAAGCCCAAAAGTTAAAATAATCTCAAAAACAACTATTTTCATCTATTTTAACTATAAACTATACTTTTAAATAAGCATATAATTGTACCAAATACCAAAAAAAGTCAAAGAATGGTAAAATCAAAGGAAATAAGAGAGAAGATAAAGAATACTTTATTGGGAAAGGACTCAAACATTGGTAGAAAGAGCAACTGAGATAGCTTGGAGATGCTCAAACTTTCTATCCTTAAGATAGTAGGCAAGGACTACCTTGCTGGTTTCAGTATACTTTTTCACTGCCTTGGTCTGCTTGGGGGATCACCCTTGGTCTTCATACCAGTCTTAAAGAGGAAGGCAGAGATGGCCTGCTGGGTTTTTAAATGGACCATGATCTTGTTGAGTTTGGGCTTATGAACCCTGACCCTTGTAGCAAACTGGCTATGCCACCCTTCAAGAGAAGAGGTGTTGATTAAACCATCTTTTAACTGCTTAAAGAAGTTCCAGGTGATTGAGTCACTTCCCTTTCTGATTTGGTGTGCTCCTTGAAAGATACCAACCCATTGAGTTTCAAAATACTCAATAAAGGGCGCAAAGGCTGCCTGGTTGGCTATAATATATGGGTGACAGAGGAGGGCGTTGTAGAAGGCATTTATCTCCTCCTTTCTAACCAGAGCAAGGGCAGCAAAGCAATTTAAGACATCCTTGGCTTCTTTGATGCCTTCAGAGTTGACCAGCTCATGAAGATCAGAGCACTTTTGGAGGCAGCGGCAGAGTGCCTGCCAGAAGTGGAAGTAGCATCCCTGAGGGGAGCTCTTAAAGACTCAAATGAAGGCATTTGTCTGAGCCTGTTCAAAATCCACTACCAGATATTTGTGATAGGGAAGACTTTTGGGCTTCTTTCTGATTGGGATGGCTTCCTCTTCCTCTGACTGGCCCTTTTCTTGCGCCATCTAGTCTCCTTGGGCTCCTCTTCAATGGTTGGGAGGATTTCATCAAGCTTGGCCTTTAGGATTATGAGTGCACAGACATATGTTTCCTGCTTCTTGTTAGGAAGGAAAAAGAAGACCAGGGGAAGAACTAGATTACCAACCTGCCCATGGATATTCCAAAGCTGGCTGAAGAGCTTTGGGCAGGTTGAGAAAGTGCCATCTGCAAGTCAGGTCTTGCATTTCAGCAGGTTGTGTAGATCCTGGCTTGTGGCAAAGCAGATAATACGCTCAGGGGCATGTTGAACATCATTTTGAAGAAGGAATCTCTCCTCATGGCAGGATAATTTTTTTCCTCAGTAATGATCAATTGTTCAATGGACGTAGCACTGACGCCTTCAGTGCTCAGAGCATATCTCTGATCAGTGAGGTATCTCTGTAGTTTTGAGGCACCACCAACAGTTGCAAGTTGGGTATCATTTAAATTAAGGAGGGCATCATTGACAACCTCAGTTGCAGTTTGATTTTGTGGTTGGGATCACCTGGCAAAGAAACCAGCAGATCAGTTGATATAGAGGATTGAAAGGCTTGGCACAGTCATGCCCAATAGTCAGGGCTTTAAACCAAGTGAGCCCATAGGTGGTAAGTCTAGCTGGACAGCCAATGTTATCACATTTGAAGTGATGTTGATAGATGGGATTCTTTTTTTGTTGCAGCTGAAGCTGTAGCCCTTGTGGACAACGCCAGCACCCCCTTTCTTTGTCATAATTGGGTAGCTGATAGGGTATGTTGTTGGCACAGCAAAGTTGCCATTTTGGTTGCATACATTGTGGATTGAGTTAAGATCCCAGAGCTCAATTGGCTCATCTGCAGGAGCACCAGGTTCAGGCTTCTGCTCCTCTTCATCCTCAGGCTCTGAAGTGGGGTCAGAATGGTAATTGAAGTTGAACAACTTCTCTTGAGGGTCTGAAGGGGAGTAAACAAATGGAGAGTGGGGAGGTGTAGGACTGTTTCCTTCTGGCTCAGGTGATGGAGTTGGGGTCTTGCAGGAGCTTTGGCCTTAGAAGGCTGCTTTTTGGGGGTAGTGTTGGCCTTTTTGGCCTTTGGAAGAGTGATTTTGTACTTTGAGGCCTTGGGCGCAGCTTTGGTAATTGACTTAGGAGGCATCTAAAAATGAATTAGTTTAAAAATATGAGCAATTAGGGGGTTGTTTTTAATGAGAAAAATGATAATGTTTTTAATATACAAATTAGTAATTTTTTTACACAGAATTGTAGAAAAGATCTAAAAATATATAATGTCAAAATTTCAATGTTTTTTGCTATGTAAAAAAATTATTAGTAACACAAGTATGAAAAACTTTGAGTTTTGACTGAAAACTTGCTTCTGAAATGGTGTTTTCAAAGTGACATAATTGAGGTGCCGTAGCTCAAAAATATAGTGTTTTTGACCATTTTTTATATTAAATTAACAAATCTATAGTGGAGCTACCTCAACTGGGCCAAAGAGTAAAACTTGGATTTATCAAAAACTAGCTTATAAAACTGGGGTTAAAAAGTACCCAGTTGTTTAGAGGAGGCCAAAAAATATATATCTGCAAAGTTTCATATGTTTTCTTACATTATTTATTATAATGGTTTTTGACTTGAAACTATACTTTTGAAAAGTAGAAAGCAAGAATTGCGGTGAGGGAATTGATATAGTGTAGCCTGGTGTCATAGGTAATTTCCCCTTATTTTCCCCTATCCATTGTGTGCATCAAATCGATTGGGTGATATGAAACTCGGTAGAATTTGAAGTGATGTAAATCAAAATGGCGTAATCACCCCCTTTTATATTAAAATTACTATTAAAATATTTTATTAAGAGAACCCTTGTCAACATATCTATGTATAATAAAGTTATAAATTATATATAACAAAACTGGTTTTTTTACCCAGCAATGACAATCACTAGAAGGACTATCATAGTGGCGTCTATTTAGGTTGTTCTTAGTATAAGTGTATTGGATTAATACTATAGGAATATCTTCTGGCACTATACAACAGGCTTTATTTTAGTTTGGGTATAAGTTTACTTTAGTTAAAGATAAATAGTGTGATTCAAAATGAGGTAAAGTCAAGATGGCATAAACATGCCCCACACTAAGTGATTTCATATGTAAATAAAGTTAGCAAAATAAGATTTAATTAATCTGACTTGAAGTGACGGAATCAAGATGGCCTAAATTTGAGATGCCACATTAATAAACTATATGTAAAAATTAACTATTTTATTGTTTTTTTAAATTTTTTGTGATTCAAAATCACTAACGCAAAAAACACCATCTCAAATTAAATTTGAGATGGCGTAAATTAAAGTGACGTTTTTGAGATGGTTTGTTGTACCAAAATAAAATTTGAGATTGTTGACATGGAGGATGTTACATGTAGACAGTTTAAATGCTGACTGTTACCAATTTGATCTATTTTGAATTTTTAGGTTGGGATTAATTGACAACTGTTTAATTTTAAAATGCCTAATTTAAACAAGTTTTTTGAACCAATTTTATTTTATTCTATATAGTTGTATAGTCAAAGCATAAATATGATACAGTAGCTTTAAAAGCTATGGTGACAATCAAAAATACTTTGGATTTAAACAAAAATAACTCAGATTTAAACAAAATTAAAAATAAATAAATCTATTGTAAATTAATATAATTTTAATTTTTAATTTTGTTTACATCTGAGTTATTCTCATTTAAATCCAAAGTATTTTTGCTTGCTGTGATAGCTTTTAAACTACTGTATTATAAATCTAAATAAGTGGAGTACTACTATTCACTTTGACAAAAAAATTCATAAATAAAATATTTGATTTTCCAGCTTATGTCAAAATATAGAGCTGATATGTAGCTTTTAAATAGGTTATTAAACATCAATATTTGCTCATAATTTTTATAAATATGATTTTTGATATAAATTTGGAGGTAATATGAATGTATTATTTGACTCAGGGATTCTACTGTGCCAATTATTTAGTGCAGCTATTACCATTCAATTTCGCACTTTTTGGCCATAATTATAAAAAAATACTTTATACTGATATTTTTTTATAAAATAATCTATTTGGTCTTCATGTTATTACTTTTTTACTCCGCTAAAAACTTGATTTATATAATTGAATGGCAGGCAAATTTAACTCTAAAACTGTCTGGATTTACTTGGAGGCTGATGATGTATTCGTTTAACCCTTTGATTGTCTGTATTTACTTGGAGGTAGGTATGCATCCTTTTAAACACCATCCGGATCCACTCAGAGTTAGTTTATGAATCCACTTAACTCAAACACTTTTTGGATCTACTAAGAACCAATTAATGCATCTGCTTAACTCAAACCCTTTTAGGTTCATTTAGAGTCAGGTAATACATCCAGCCAGAATATCATATTATTGCAATAAAAATCCAAAAGTTAAAATCTGGCCATCAACTATCACTTGATTAAACATAATTGTGTATGTTTACTTTGCATTGAGTTCTTTTTAGGTGATCAAACTCACTTTCTCCAAGACAACTTAGCTCTCAGCATATATTTTAAACCACCAATCATCTATAAGCAAGCAATTCACTCATAGTTATCATTTTAAAACAATATTCTGCTCCCCTTGAATTTTGATCCACACATTCTCGATTATGATGATCCATAAAGATAAGCCCTGTTATCTGGTTGCAACTATAGATCCTCAGTTACACAGCAGTTAAACATTGGTTTATTAAAGCCCAGGTGGCCTATATTCTCGTTTTTATATCCATTTCGACCACATCCACTGGATTTGACCTACATATTCCCCAAGTGGCTGTAAGCTATCCCATACATGGATGGTATATTTCAAGCTTCCAGTTTGGCCACTCATTTTACTACAAAAGAGAAAAAACAGAAAGCCAACATGAAATCTTACACCCAAAGCACACCCAAGCTGTGGTTACAGGCATAAAGTCACACAGATAGAAATACAAATAGGTATACAGAAATCCAGACTCAATCTTATATAAGATGGTACCAGTATTTTTATTGAATTAACATTTATACATAATTTATACTTATTTATTTTAACTTTAAAAATATTATAGCTACGTTCTCATGGATAACTTTGAGCATACTTCTTTAATCTCTGATCCTGACCTTGAATATCAAGATTCCTCCTCTGATTCAAATGTAGACCAAGGAATCAAGACACACGATGATACAGCTTCTAAAAAGTCAAGAAATAAGACCAAAGCAAAAGAACAGCTTCTGATCCAAAGAAATACAGATCTCCTCATTCAAATTCAGGAGGCTGAAAACAGAAATGACTTTCTCCTGAAAAGATTAGCCAAACTTAAAAGAGAATCTAATGCACTCCAGGCTGAATCAGATATCCTTAAAAATTCTGAGAAGCTTGATCGGGAGTTGGATGAGGAGATTTCAAGAGAAATCAAACTGCTGGAAAAACATCCTGGGGTCTTGATACCTGGGACTATGCACAACAATCCTTATGAACTGGCTCAGAGACAACTCCAGGAGGCTCAAGAGTTCTACAGTTTGAAAGTTTCAAAAGTTAGCAATCTTAAGGAGAAATAAAATCAGATTGAATGTTAAATTGCTCATTTTTATTAAAATTGCGCCAATGCTTTTGTGGTTTTCAATAAAATTACTTTTGTCTTTATATATATTTCTGAATTAATATAATAGATAACAAAATACAAAGGATTTTATTTAATTTTGATCCTAGATTTACTAAGCTTTACTTTAGAGCTATATAATTTACATGGTAAAATTTCAAACTTTATAAGAAATCAAGTATAGCACAATAGAGTTTATACTGTAAAAAGTACTTGTGTTTGAGAGACTTTTCAAAACAGGAGCATTAATAAACCCTGTTTCAGGGTTTCTTATTGATTTAACTAAAATACAATAGCCTTCAAAAATGTGAGAATAAGCAAAAACAAGTCAGCTTAAAAAATTATATCAGTTAAAAAAATATGGTGATACCAAATCTATTATTAATCAATATAAATTCAACATTTCTATTCTGATTTTGATTTTGATTGAGGTAATTTAGGGTTATTCTGAAGTAATTTTGTTTATCTCCGCAGATTTGAAACCCACTGTACAGTAATTTCAGAGCTGTTGAGATAGACACATCAAAGTCAGATTAAAGCGCACAGAGGTCATGCACAAAACAAACCTTAAGTGAGCCAGATTGTATTATTAGTTGATATAAATTGTTGCTTTTTATTTAGTGTTTTTTGTGTGATTTCATTTTACTTTAATATGACTTTGATGTGTCCATCTCAACAGCTTTGAAAAGTACAGCATAAACCAAAAACATATATATTTAAAAATATGTTATAAAAAAATTCAAGTTTAAAATTTTTCATGTTTCATCATTCCAGAGTGGTTTTTTAAAAAAAGTAAAAAACAGCCTTCCATAGTAACTTTTTTCTAAAAAGTATAATGAAAAGCTGCACAATGACAAAGAAAAATATCTAGTTATTTTCAAAAAAACTAGTATGGCAGTCTTTACTTTTATCTAATTTATAATTTGTATAATTATCAGTGGCAATGTTTGTTATTGTGTTAATTTGGAATTACAGTTATAGTTGCCACTGTTGCTGGAATAAATAGTTAAACTTAGATAAATAAACCTATCACAATTGAAATTCATTTCAATTTCAAAATATAAATGAAAGAGATAAAACACATATTTTTATAGAGAGACAGAAGTTTTAAGTGTTATGTTGCCAAGTAAACCCAACTCAGATGCAGAAAATTTGGCTCATATGAAAGAAAAATGGACTCAGATGAAAATAAAAATTGAGCTCAAATCTGTTGCTAACCAATATAAATTTTTTGGTTTTCAAATTTTTTCATTTTAGTTGCTTTTCTTATCCCCATGGCTATGAAAACTACTTTATATTATATATAAAGTAGTTTAGATAATTTTTCTCTCGTATATTTAGCTATTTTAGATAGCCCAAATTTATTAATCTTTTGTTTAACTATTTGATATCTTTTTCATCTAAATTCATAACGCTTTTCTAATTGACAACAGCATCCAAGTCAACACTATAGTAAAGTGACAACCCAGTTTTACTTAATGTTGTTTCCTGGATGTTGACACTTTTTTAATTAACAAAATACTTTACCCTGAACATTCTTAATATAAAAAATATTTTAAAATATATTATTATACTAAAATAATCCCAGAGAGTTCAAAACTGCAATAAAAAATTACTATAAGTGATAAGAATAAGGTGATATAAGCAAATATATTTCAATTTACTATGTAATTTACACTCTTTATTATAAAATTATTTTTATTCCTATAAAAATTAAAATTCCAATGAACCAAAAATAAATATATTTAATATATCATAATAACTACAAAATATAAGAAAATTCTAATTTTATTTTATTATACTTTATATAAGCATAACTGAAAATATCTCATACCTTAAAGATAAATTAACAAAATATAAGATATTTCTTACTAAACCACATTGAAACTGTATCTGAAAATTACCATTTATACATAAAAAGATTAGTACACTATAAATAAATTAAAAAATTAAAAGTTTAAAAGTAAAAAATATACAGGCAAAGCAAGGTTTATTAAGCTAATTAAAACCACCAGCAAGAGCAGTGGCAATGTCCTCAAGGTACTTCTTAATCTCCGCCACCTTGTACTTTTTCTTTACCACCTTCTGAAAGTCCTCCTGGTAGTCCTGCTCCTTAGACTTTTGCTTCTTGGGGGCCATCTGGTTGGCCAGGTTGCAAAACTTGGAGACAGTCCAGGTCTGCTCCTCCTGTAGCTTAGAGAAGAACTTATTGTATTTGGGGTTTGACCCAAACTTCACCTTCAGGTGCTTGTGCCAAACCTCAAGGCTAGAGGTGGTCTTCATCTCCTCCTTGAGACAGGCGCCTTGATAGTTCCAAGGGACAGTGGCCCTGCTCTTACCTCTCCGGGAAGTCACCTTCTTGCCCACCCATTGGCGCTCAAAGTAATCCAAATAACCTTTGAAGATGGTGGAGTGCTTCTTGATGTAAGCGTCCTCCAGGAGGGCCTCAAAGCCAATCCCAGTATGCTCTGGGCGCACAAAAGCCAAGGCAGCAAACTGAGTTAGTGCAAAGCGGCACTTCCCTTTACCATTATTAAGATACTTCTCAAAAAGGTCCTTCTCACTCTTGAGATTCTTGATGAGGGCCTGCCTAAAATAGAAGAAGCAGTCCTGGACTTCTCCATTGAAGGTGGCCTTGAAGGCTCTGAACTAAGCTTGCTCAAAGTCCATTATGATAACCTTTGGCTCAAGTGAGCGTGCATGAGCTAGCTGCTCAGCAGAGGAGGAATTTGCCCTTGTGGCGTGAGTGGGAGGGGGGAGCTGGTTGGTGGGAAGGGAGCTCAAAGCATCCCAGACAATCTTGAAGGCTCTGGTGTAGACTTCAGTCTTGGCACCAGGAAGAAGAAAGAAGACAAGGGGATAACCTGGTCATTAAACTGCTCATGCAGGACCCAAAGCTGCTTGAATAGAGAAGGGCAAGTAGAAAATGTGCTGTCACACAGCCAGGTGGTAGCAGTGTTCAGCTGCTCCAGGTTTTGGTTTGTGGTGTAGGCTACAATCCTATCCTCCACTTCCTGCCCATTTTCATGGAGCAGGAACATCTCACCATCCTCTGTCTTCTTGAGGGCATCTGTGAGAATAAGGTCCTTGATGTTGGTGGCACTCTTGGCCATGGGGTTTGAGGCTTGACGCCTATCACTTACAAACTTGACCAACTGATTGTGAGTTGGAACCCTCTTCAAGTTGGTTGGGGAGAGGTACTTGCAAGCAAGCACGGCTATCTGGTTGGCAGAAAGATCTTTGGAGGTGGGCATCACCTGGACAAGATACCACTTGAGGAGGTGGACAATGGTGATATTTGGCATGATGCAGGTATGCTTGCCCTTGATAGTTTGGACCAAGTCCCAGCACTCAGTGTTGAGCCGCACTGGGCAGGAGCGGTCCTCACAGGTGTAATGGCGGCTCTTGAAGCCCTGGTTGGCATTGTTGCAAGAGAAAATATACCTATTGGCCACCATGGCCGGCCCACTCTTTACGCTCATGATTGGAAAGTATTTGGGCAAGGAAGAGAGAACCTTAAATTTGCCGTCAACATTGCAGATGTTGTGGGCCAACAGAGGGTCCCAGGGGCCAGAAGGAGTATGGTGGAAGCCAAGGAAGTAATTGGGGTGAGGCTTTGAATCATCCCCAGATGAGCTTGAAGGGGGGAGTTTGGTGGGGGGAAGCAGAAGGGGGCTTATTGTGGTGCTTCTCATGTGCAGGAGACTTATCTTTGGGTGGGGTCTTTTGGGCTGAGCGCTTCTTCTTGGTTGGCTCCTTGTCAGAAGCCAAGTTGTAAAAACTGTGCTCTGTAAGGGAGCCATCAGATTCCTCTTTCCCAGTGGAGTGAGCAGGGCTCTTCTCAGGAGAGGGCTCAGGGGAGGGCTTTGATTAGGGCTTTAGGGATGATTTTGGGAATGGTTTTGATGTGGCCTTCTTTGAAGAGGCAGGCTTCTTTTTGGTGGGTTTGGTTGGCTTTGAAGGACGCTTGGTTCCTTTGGGCTGTTTGGAAGTGTTTTTGTCCTAAAATAATAAGTAAAATGGTTTAAAATAAAGCAATGTATGTAAAAAACAAAAAAAACAACTTAAAAAGCATAATATATAGAAAGTAAATTTTAGATGGTTTTTATTGGCATGTAAAAGTTAAAAAATACTTGTATAGGTTTTAATTTGTTATAGTTTTAAATAACAAGTTAAAAGTTAAGAGAAATATGTAAAATTACTATGTTTAGATATAGATTTTATTTTAAAAATTAGAAAATATAAAAGAGCAAAGTCGAAAATACAACATATCAAAAAATGAGAAGTTTTTATTATGTAAAACATAAAGTTTTATATGTGAGAACTGAAAAGCGTCAACATTATGAGTGACAATTAGTAAAAAAAGATGAATTCTCACTGTCAATTACAAAATTGTAGACATTATTTTTAACAACATTGTCACTATCAACATTTTTTAAAAAATTACTATGTTTTTTCATAGTACGCTTAATTAAATTTATGCAGGCTAGCAAAAATTAACCGTTTTCTGTGTGTTTTTGTTCACATATAAAAATTGAAAAAAAACACATGAAAATAAGTTAAAAAAGTATCAAGGTTCTTTATTCTTTTGTTAAAAATAATATTTGGGTAGTGGCAATATGATATTTTGCCATTGCATATATAAGAAGTTGTTAATAAGTTATTGGTAGATATTGAAAAGGGTAAAGTGTCAACAACGTCACTTACAACATTCTTTATATGAAGTGGCATATTAATTTAAGCTTAAGTGCGCCACTCTAATTTGCTTAACTCCACCCCAGTAGATGATTACAAGCAAATAGACAACATTTCTGAGTGTTGACATTATTTTCAATAATAAATTCTATAATAAATTACATAGTAACTCATGCTTAAATTATTGGATCCCTGTTAGCCACTAATCCATTTATTATATTAAAGCCAGAATAAGTGCCACATAAATATTTATAACATGAACTTTTCAATAATCAAATGTATGTACAATGTCTTTTTCAATATAAAAATTCAATAAAAAAATATTTTTAAATGCGCACTTAATTTCTTTGTTGTAGATGCTTCAGTTTTGTTATTAAAAATAAGTTCTGCTTAAAAAGTGTCAACATTGACACTTTTATGTCGTGAAAACAAATAAAAAATAAACTAATTTTTATTAGTAAATGTAAAGGAAAAATCTGGTTAAATTGAGTTTTTTATTAAGCTTAATATTAAATTGTGTTGAGATGGCCACAATTTTGTCATGTTTTCTGGGTTTGCACCCCTGAACACTTTAAAAAAGAATTAAGCTAGAGCAACTAGCAAAAAACATAGGAGATTTAGAGTTTTGAGTTGACATGGGCGCTGTTGCCAAAATCACCCGCTTGGCCTACCCCTTTTGTTTCCGTGGGAACACCCACAAACTTTTGGTAGACACTGGGGCCAATCACACCACAGTCAACCAGGAATTTGTAGACTCCTGTCATGCTTCAAGCCTAAATTTTGACTTTTAAAGTTTGGAAATTGATTTTCCTTTGGGAATTTTAAATCTCAAATTTTTAAGTTAGTAATTTTGAGTTAAACCCCCTTCTTTTTTTGACACTTGATTTTTGCTTGATATTAAAAGCAAAATGTCAGTTACATCTCAAAATTTATGTAGCCACCTTGGTTAACTCTTAATTTCAAAACTGCTGCAGATACCCTGCTTCTGTTTGAAGTTTGCTCAAACTCTCCCCTCTTATGTCTTCTGTTGCAGTTGCAACTTACTTTTCTATATAAATAAACCCAACAAGAAAGAGTAAACTTAAGACAAAATTCTAAGTTTTCTCCTGCTTAAGATTAGAACTTCTTAATTCTAAACACTTTAAATTCAAAACTTAAAATTTAGCTTTTGATTTAGCTGTTCCTTTTTTCTTGAAAACTCAATCTTTGAAAATTACTTAAATTTTCAACTTCAATTTTAAATTTATCTTTTTATTATAATTCAATCTTTTAAGAATCAATTCTGAAAAATTTAAATTTTAACTTTACATTTAACACTTTTGTTATTCATATTGTCAGGAATGCCTTTGCTTTAATTCCTGACAACAACAACAAAGTCTTTGTGAATCCTGGGTTTGAAATCCCTATTCCTAAGTTGGTCTTTTCCTCAGCTCCTAAAAAGGAATTATTAGTATGTAATAACTGTTCTAAAGTACCTTTTGCTGTCCTGGAATCCAGTCCAGAGGTCTCCTGTGTCAACACAGGGATCAAACCCGCGTCCTCTTGGTTGCCTATGGATCACCTAGATAATATTAGTATTTTGAAGTCAAATTTACCTTTCTCAATGTGCAAAATGACTGCCTGTAGCCAATCAGAAGTTACAACGGGTCCTGGGACTTTTGAATTCAATTTTGATTCAAACGCTAATAATGTTAAGTTATTAGAAAGCTCTGTACTTGATTTAAATCAAATGTCTCCCCCAAACTGTTGGTTCACCAACAGCTGGGGTAAATAGCACCCAGCTGTTTAGAGAAGCTTCAGCTGGGGTTAGATAATTTAAATCTTTTGAAATCTAAATCAAAGCTCCCCCTGCCAAGTTCTTCCCCAACTTACCCCCAAATTCCCCTGATTATTTGCAAATTGGACACCAATGACAGCCTATATAAGGCTCCAGCTTTCAGCATTATTACCTGTTCAGTTAATAAAGTCAATTACCAACCTAGTTGATTTTCCTTTTGCCTGCTATCAAATCCTGACATCAAACACCATGATACTACCCAATTCATCCCAATGGAGACCATTTGGGTATAAATGGTTGGTTTGGTTGCTCCTTGTACAGTCCTTTACTGTAAGCCTATCTTTTGGAACCAGAGCAGATTCTGGTTTGCTCTCTCTCAATTACTTGGACAAGTTGTGGCGCCAAGTGGTACCAGGCATATGGTACACCGTCACCCCACTGTCACTGAATCCCCCAATTACAGAGGAACCCCAGGTCATGGGGACCAGTCTTCCAAGTCCTTCCTTGTTTCATCCCATGGCTTCTATTTTCCTCCTAAGTTATCTTGGAGCTTACTTCCTGTTGAGAAGATTTAATCCCCTTTTAGGTTGATATTGTCTTATTGGAGAATTGTTCCATATGGGGATGATCTCCCTTCCAATTGGTTCTCTAATCACCAGGTTGAACCCATCTGCAGCTATACATCTTTTGGGTGGTATGTTTCCGAGCAGATGGGTTCCTGACACATATTTAATGATTTATTGAAATCACTTTGTTTTTCCTTATAGAATTTACGCAGCCTATTTTTCTTTATTAAAACTAAATCACTTTTTTATTTTAAAAATTAATGTGGTAATTTTTATCAATCTAGAGTAAATTTTGTTACCATGGATATGGTAACTCAGCAAACTGCTGTTTTATTTAAAACTCTTTCATATTTTAAGGAAAATTTGTATATAGTGATGACTTATTATTCTTATGAATGTTGCAACTGAACCAATGAGGATTCAGTATTTGAATTGGGAAAGACAACAGTCCAATAGAAAAGACAGGAATAATAAGAATAAGGCATTGTTTATTGCTGAATAGTGCAATTAATATACAATATGGGAAAGCCACCAGGCCACAAGGGGGTGGCATGGTGGCACGCTCCATGTAAAGACTGAAGCCAAGGAATACCTTGTGCTAGATCAATAGGTCAAATTGGCAGCGCTCTTAATTAGGAAGAAGTGCCTGTAATTTGACATTGCTATTGGAATGGCCCATGTCAATAGATATGTCAAGGGGCAACTCATTGAGCGCCCCCTGTGTATCATAAGATACATTGGCAGGCAAGTCTGGAAACTTGGTTGCAACACCCTCCCTTGCCCCCTGCTTGTTGTGAGACACCAGGATCAGAGTCTGCAGAAGATCTGGGAAGGTCTGCACAAACAACCTTTGTGTGGGCATGGCATGGCAGGGGTGCAAGCAATGGTGGTGGAGCTTCTTGGTGTTCCCTTGGGCATCTTCAAGCTGATAGGTGTGATTGTCATAGATTGCGGCTATCTTGAAGGGCCCTAGGTGGTTGGGTTCTATCTTAGCTAAATTGGGGTTGAGGGTGTAGACAGAGTCACCTACAGCGTACCTGGCGTCAAGGTGTTTGGTTCCTCCTTCAATTTTTTTGTGTTCAATTTTCTGGGCTTTGGCACGCCATTGATCTAGGGATGGGGTTGTTACTAGGGGAGGCTTGTCAGGAACCCTGGACCATAGCTTTCCCTGTTCAACTCCTATCAGACTGCCAGGCGTCCCAAAGGCCAGGGTGCTGAGGCTGAACCCTGTGCCCCTGTTGATTCTTGCTTGTAGGATAAGTAGAGCGGTGAGCAGATGTTCAGTCCATGCGGTGTTGGGGTGCTCTTGTGAGAGCTTGGCAATCAGCTGAACCAGGGAGCCATTTAACCATTCTACGCGTCCATTGGCTTGAGGGTGGTAGGGGGTCAGAACTATACATTGGAGTGCATTCTTGGCGCAGTATGCCTTCATGACATGTCCAAAAATTTCAGGGCCACCATCTGTGATGAGACATTTGGGTTGCCCAAAGCAGGCCACAATTTCCTTGCCAATAAAGCAGGTGATGGTGGTGGCGGTGTGGTTAGTTGTTGCCCAGGCCACTGGCCAGTAAGTGAAGTAGTTGATGGCAGTGATAATGTACTTCTTCCCTGGTCTGTCTTCAAGGGGTGGCCCCACAATGTCAAAGGCCCACTGCTCAAAGGGTTCTATGGCCTTGATGGGCAGGACAGACTTGGGGGGTGCAGGTTTGGACGTGTTTTTTCACACAGTATGCACGTTTTGAGGAGATCCAAGATGTCTTGGCGCATACGCGGCCACCAAACCTTTTGTCTCATAATCTCAAAGAGGTTTTGTCCTCTGATGTGACTCAAGGTATGGTGGTAATGCAATATTGTGTTGCCTCATTATGTGATGGGGATGTAAGGGGTCTTCTCACCTGTCTCTGCTTGGCGGCAGACGTTGCCAGCATTAGTGGTGAACTGGCTTTTGTTGTCCTTCAACTTGGAGATAGTTACTGAGTTAAGGCCTTTATAACAAGTTGTCTCAGGAAAAAGGTACAGCATTGGCCAATCTGGATCTAAGCCGTCATCCCCGGTGATGGACACTATGTAGAGACGTGAGAGGGCATCAGCTGTGACAAGTTCCTTCCCAGGCTTATACTCAATGTGTAACTGGTAGGGGGATAGACACTTGATCCAGCCTGCTTGGCAACGTGTCAGGTGGGACTGTGTGTTGAAGTACTGTAGTGACTTGTTGTCTGTCAGCACGTAGGGTGGAAAGGTAGCCCCTTCCAGGTAACAGCGCCATTTCTCAATGCAGTGTACAATTGCCACCAATTCTTTATCATGTATAGGGTAACTGTGGGGTTCCTATCCACCAGTCCCCAAGTGTGTCCTGGATTGTAGCCAGGGACTGTCTGGAAGGAATTTTCATTCTCTAGTAAAGGGAAATGTATCTCAGAAATATGTATAGGGGTTGAAATGGGCTTTTATTCACTCTCAGAAGGAAGATCCCCTTAGAAACCTTCTGGTATATGGCCCGGGGGGTCAAGGAAACAATATGGATTTGCCAATACGTGGAGTCTTCTAACAATATCTTGGACTCCCTGTATTTGGTCTTGGACTTCTGCATCTTAGTTGTGAGAGAGGGGGGCTAAAATAACTAAGTTTGGCTCCCATCCCGGCAAGATGAACCACCAGGATGCTGCCCAATGGAGTACTGGGATAGCCGCTTGGAGGGGAGACCAAAAGGAGGACACGGGGGACAGCTGAGGAAAGTACGCATTCAATCCCATCAAGGCTAACCCAGTGAGCAACCAGGGTGTCTGAGTGGGGGCAGGATATTGTCCTACTGGAACTAGGGGGAGCTGGGTTGCCTTCATCTGAACCACGGGTGGGGAAGGCAGGAACCACCTCCAACGCAGGGGCAGACTCAGTATAGGACATGACAGGGAACTCCAGGTTGCTGAAATTCAGACTCTTAACAATTTTCTCACCTGAGACAAGGAGCTTGCCAGGGAGGTACAAAAGGCAAGATGGATTGTTCCCCACAAGGTGCAAAGAAGTGGAGAACTGCAACCATAACTTGGGAGTAGTCATCCAGAGGAGGACCACAAGGGGTGCCAAGGTGAACGTTACAAATTTTAAGGCAGGGAGGATCATGGTAAGAACAACCACAAAATTCTGAATTAAAATATGTGATTTTTAACTCTCTAGAAATTAATAATTTCCCAAAAGGGGCAGCCACAAGCAGAAACCAGTAGAAGAGCAACAGAAAGCAAGTGGGGTCCTTGACATTGGGTTCAGATGGCTTGGGGGGACGCAAAGACAAAGAGCAGGTTTGAAAACAAAGATAACAGGTAAAACTTAAGCTTTAAACTAAGATTTATAAAGAGTTTTAAGCCAAAAAATAAGTTTGAACAAGGTTTTTGAAAGTGTAAAGCGCTTGAGTGATGATTAAAGGCAACAACTAAGCTAAGAAGCTTCAAAGAGGAGACCAGGTAGGGACAGGACAAGTCAAAGGTAATAAAAAAACCGTAAATTCCTAACACCTTGTATAATATTTAGGAGGACTCGAGGACGGGTCCACACTGTAAATTTACAACAAAGTTTTAAGCAACAAAGTCTAAGGTTTTTAATGAATGAAAATAGACAAGCAGGGGACTGAAAGTCCCTTTGCTGCATAAAAGGAGTGAGCTGCAGGACAGAAATCACATGACAACAGGAATTGCATCTGATTGGATGGGATACAAAATTTTCAGATTAGAACCATGAGGACTGGAGAGTTTCAAGTTAATTTCCGCTGGTGCATCTGATTGATTGGAGGACATTTCAACCATTTCAGATTCAATCAATTTTGTGGTTATTGGTGTGGCATCTTTTGATTGGATGTTCCCAATTGTTTTTAAGAGAGGGCAACACCAGGCCAGTAAATAGTCCAAATCAATTGATGTTTCTTCCCAGGTGGGAACTGCTGAAGCTGGGGGGCCTGCAGGATAAGTCAGGACAAACCTCTTGTTGACAATATGCGCTAAATTTTCTAGGGAGTTGAGTGGCTGGGCTGCAAATTTTGGCCCTTTTTTGGTGCAGCAGGGGAAGACAGATCAGTCCAAAGCCAAAGGTGGCAGTGAATTTACATTAGTCTTGGACGTCTGCTCCTTAGACTTGGACTCTGGCGCCGCGCTTAGGATCCAGCTTCTTATTCTTGGGCTCCTGCTCCGCTATCTTGGGTTGTATCAGTCCAGCCAAGCTCCTGCTGGTGATCAAAAGGCTTCCAAAACCTCTTGGCAGAAACTCAGAAGACCTGGGAAAGACCTCCAAAAGCCTTCCAAAAGACCTTGAAAAGACCCTGTAACTTTCCAGCTAGCTTCCTTCTTATAGTGTCTTTTTCCCAATGGTTCTGCCTTCAAAACAACTTTCTTCATAAGCTTAAACCATTGCTGCTCACTTTTTGCTATAATAACTTAAGCTTACATACTTACTTTCTCAAAAGCTTAAAGTATTAATTCACTATTTCCTCACTTATACTTTAAGCTTTTGACTTCTAACCAATTATTTTCATCAGGAAACCTGCCATAACTCAACCAATGAATGCAGAGCGCATAAATAGACCATTTCTGAAGTTCCACCGGGATCTAGCTAGGAAAATAATTTCCACAGCTCAAACCGCTCAAAGCAACAACTCTTTGCGCACCAAAGCGTTAACTGGTCCATTATTCTGGTATCAGTCTTCCCTGTATTCAACCTGAACCAATTTAAATAGTAGAATACTATTTAAATTGTTCTTTCTGGACTTCTTCAACGTTTTCCCCATGTATTTAAAAATCTTGTAAAATCCAAGGAAAATGTCCCACAAAACAACTTTGTATCCCGCTCTCATAGCAACATACCTTTGTCTATCCTAGGAACTTAATAAATAAATATCTTACCCACACTTCTATCCACATTCCTTCTTAATTTTAATACTAAACCAAGGCAAAATATCCCACATCTTCCCACTTTGGCAAATTGATTTGGAAAAATCTTGGCTCATTTCTCCGGACCACCAGTTATTTATCATCATTTTCTGATCCTTCAGCCAGCTCATATTCCAGCTCTTCAGCTTAACCTGCAATCAGTCCATTAACTTCATCAGTCCTCTGGCTACTCCTGCAACACAATATTCTGGTCCTTTGGCCAACCTGCATCATGATCAGCTAGTCCTGCATCATAATCTTTGGGTCCTTTGGCTTATTCTCAACCAGTTCCTCAACAAATCCTCACTAGGAACCTCATTATCTCCCTCTGCATACTGAGCCATATTGGTTCCCACAATTCAATATGAATCAACAGTCCGTCAACTAGTCTTCACTGTGATCAAACAGTCCCTCTTGCTAGTCTTCTCTGTTAATTCTGTGAACCACCTTGGTTCTTTATCTCAGTCCCTGTTACCAGAACTTTTAGACCCAGGCATGAGTCTACATTGAACTGGCATTTGACTGGGCCCTTGCAAGTGGCACTCCACTTAGGCCATTCAACCATAGATCAATGTCTATGTGTTGTCTTTACTTACCCAGGTGATTAAGTCTGAGCTTTCAGTCGCAGAGTAATCAGCTCTACTTCCCAGAGGCCTGATCACACCAAGTTCTGCAGCTTGCTTCCCCAAGCAAACTGCCTTGGTGACACCTCTGAGCAAATATATGCCCTTCAATGCTCACTTTTGGTTTCCCCTAAAGCTCCCATAGGGGCATAAACAAGGACACCCTACCAGTCCATTAGGTATGGTGCTTTCTCACAGACCTCCTGTAAGCGTATTAGGGTATGTAGAGCCCTCAGATCTCTTCCCCTCCCTGGCAGCCTGCGTTAACCGCCAGGGGTCCAAAACCTACTCCCCCCAGACATACAAAGTTCCCTGCTTTCTATTTCAGTCTTCACCCTTCCGCAGCCACAGTTCCCTGCTAGGTGAAGAACTATAGCCCAAAGCAGCCAATATCTTCTTCTGGGTGGAGGCAACATCTGCCTCTGGTAGTCCTTTGTTACCTACCAGCCAGGCCTTACTTACCCTAGTAGTCCTATGTTACCTACTAGGCTCACCTTACTTACCCCTAGTAGTCCTATGTTACCTACTAGGCCTCTACTTGCAACAAACAACCAAACTTTTGCTTGGCCAACATTAGCCCCGCCTGCAAACCACCAAACATGTGGACTGTCACATTAACGTTGTTCTGAGTCAGTAAGTTTCCTGGACTCATACGCCACAGGGAGGAAGACGCCTTTGTTGGTTTCTACCTGTAGTACACCCCCAATGGCCCTGTCAGAGGCGTCAGTCTCAAGTTTGTACTGAAAGTTTTATTGGGAAACTGTAATACAGGTGCTGTTGTAAGTCTTTGCTTAAACATCTTAAAGGATTGATCTCTGACAGGAGTCTAATGGAAGCAATGTTTAGTGTTTAGGTGCTTGGTGAGATATGCAATTATTTCTCCACAATTGGGATTAAACTTGCGCATATAGGCAACCATGCCTAAGAAGGTACACATCTGACCCACATTAGTGGGGGGCGTCATGCTGGTGATTGCCTTGATTTTGGCAGGGTTGGGCTTTATCCCTTGGGCAGTGATGGTATGCCCAAGGAACAGCAGCTCCAACTTGAGAAACTTGCATTTGGAGGAATTAGCTTTTAGCTAATTTTTCCAAAGGGTGTCAAGGACAGCACAGAGGTGTTGGAGGTGTGTGGTTTGATCTTGACTGAAGATAATAATGTTGTCAAGGTACACAACCACACATTCCCCAATCAATTTCTCAAATGCCTTGTTCATCAATATAGAAAAGGTGGAAGGAGTGTTGGTCATCCTGAAGTTCATGACCCAACACTCAAACAGCCTGTAGTGTGTGCAGAAAGCAGTTTTTGCTTCATCCCCTGGTCCAATGCAAACCTGGTTGTACCCTGCAGTGAGATCAATCTTGCTAAAGACCTTTGCACCTGCAAATGTGTCAAACAGGCCATCAATCAACAGCAGGGGGCACTTATTCTTAACTGTCACTTTGTTTAAGGCGCAATAATCTGTGACCAGGAAAAGAGACCCATTCTTCTTGGCTACAAAGAAGACAGCAGCTCCGTATGGAGAGAGCAAGGGGCAAATAAAGCCCTTATCAAGCGCGTCCACAAGGTGCTGGTGGAGGGTCTCATCTTCCTTTGGTGTGAGACAATATAAGGGACGTGCTTTGGGTAACAACCCTTGAAGTTTTACAGCATGCTGGATCTCTCAGGTAGGAGGTAGTTGGTCCAGTGTTTTACTGAAGACATCCTTATACTCCTCAAGGAGTGTGGCAAGCGCTGGTGGAGGTGAAGTGTTCAAGAGAGGGGCTGCAGGTGGTTCAGCGCAGATAACTTTGACTGAGCATTGGTTGAAGTCTAGTTTTCCCCCCTTGAAATTGTACAAACCTGTTTTGGTTATTCTGACAAACACAGTATTTTGAAGAAGCTTGCTCATTTCAACAGGATAGATCTGAAAGCCCACCCCATTCCTATTGAGGGTGATAACAGATGTATCCCAGTTGATGTAGGGACAGTTGTGACAAAGCCAGTCAAGGTCAGCAATTACAGTGTGGCTGAGACCTGCCATGATTGGCCCAGAGAGCTTAACCTGGACGCTCCCCATTCTCACAGAGAAGGGTACTGTTTCATGGGTAATTGCTACTCTACGGAAGTCAGCTACTTGTACTGCCTTAAATCTGCTTGGCATGCATTCTAACTGTTGAGAATCAGCAAACGCCTGGTCAACCATGGTGTGGTTGGCCCCAGTATCCACCAATAGTTTGTGGGTATTCTCACAAAAACAAAAGGGATAAGCCAACTGGGTTACTTTATTGAGAGAGTGGCTTGCTTAAAGTACAAGGTTATCACTATGAGCCTGGAAGACGTCAAGGGTTTCAACTTTGTGTACATTGTAGTTGCAGGGGTTCTTGGCAAGCAGGGATTGAGAGTGGGGTCAAGTGAGGTTGTAAAACCTCTTGTAGCTACAACCCCCAGGCTTTTCCCTGGTCCTCAATTTGTGCTAGCTGAAGCTCCCCCTTGCAGGGACGTTCAATCCCATTTTCCTGCTGGTGGGGCTGATGGCGGCCTACTTGGTTGTGGGCGCTGCCAGGTGTTGCACAAAGTTGGGATGGAGCGTCACTGGTACAGCAGAAGCCCATTGAAGCCTGGCTGTTAGCCTCAACAATGGCCTTGTAGCAGTCATCAATGGAGGTACAGCAACCTACAGGGATCCACTTACAGATATGGGGCTTTGGCCCATTAATTATTAGGGTCAGAAGCATAGCATTTCTGTTGGTCACAGATTTGGGGCAGCGGCAAGGTATTCAGGAACAGAGCCAGTCTGCTTAATTGCCAGAAGGGGAGTTCCCATCACAATAGGTAGGAAGTTTTTTGTGTAGCGGGACTTTGCAGCGTCCCTGAATGCTGCCCAGGTGACCTCAATTTCTTGGCTGGCCCAGTTGGTAAACCACACAGCAGCGGGCCCTGTGAGGTGCCCAGACGCTGTGGTAACCCACATGGGCTCAGGTACTTGACAGATACGGAGGTGGGCTTTGGTGGAGTGAAGCCAACTGACAATGTTGGCCCCTTTAACCCCACCCACAAAGGATTCCAGCTAAAGGTTGAGCATGCGCTGTGAAAGGTCTGACTGAGGCAGGGTGACACTGGTGTTACGCTGTCCAAGGTGGAGACAATTATACACACTTGTAAGAACTAGCTGGTCTTGGTAAATAACATACCTGTTTGAGATGTCCCCCTTGGGGATTGGCAGGAAGGTCTCTTGATGGGGAGTAGACATACAGCCTGTACTCTGTCCTTTCTTGGGAAGAATTTTTCTTTTAGGTAGGTTGTAAACCTACTGCTACTACCACTGTTGCAACTGAACCAATGAGGATTCAGTATTTGAATTGGGGAAGACAAAAGTCCAATAGAAAGTACAGGAATAATAAGAATAAGGTATTTTTTATTGCTTAATAGTGCAATTAATATATGATATGGGAAAGCCACCGGGCCACAAGGGGGTGGCATGGTGGCACGCTCCATGTAAAGACTGAAGCCAAGGAATAACTTGTGCTGGATTAGTAGATCAAATTGGCAGTGCTCCTAATTAGGAAGAAGTGCCCGCAATTTGACATTGCTATTGGAATAGTCCATGTTGTTAGATACGTCAAGGGGCAACTCATTGAACGCCCCCTGTGTATTGTAAGATACATTGGCAGGCAAGTCTGAAAACTTGGTTGCAACATGGAGATTTCCCCAATATTGACATACTACTTGTAAACACTCAAAATTTAGTGAACACTTTGTCATATATTATAATTTTGGGATTTTTACAAACCTTGTCTCCATATTTCACAAATTATAAACTTTTGGCAGTTTCTCTTAAGGTTTTACTGAAAATGGTACCTACATTTTTATATCTTTTAAATTTAAATCCAGTAGCTCTGTACGCCTTTATTTATAATCTTTTTTCATTTTGGGAAAGGCCTTACAACTCCCAAAGACTAGATCAAGTACCTAGTTGCTTTAAAGCAATGTGTGTAGCCAACTCCTGTAGAGTATCAATCACTCACAAGACAGTACCCTTCTCTTTAAGAATGGGGAACGTCCAAGTTAAGCTCTCTGGACCAATCATGCCTGGGCTCAGCCAGAGCATTATTGCTGGTCTCAGCTGGCTCTGAAACAACTGCCCATACATTGACTGAGACATCTATGTGATTAAACTCAACAGAAATGGGGTAGGCTTCCAAAGCTACCCATCAAGATGAGCAAACTGCTCCATGATACCATATTTGTACAACTCACAGAGACAGGTACCTACAACTTCAAGGGGGAAAGCTTGGCTTCAATCAGTGTTCAGTCAAAGTCATTTTCTCTGAACCCACTACACCTCCCCTTTTGGCCACAACACCTCTACCAGCACTTTTATCACTTCTTGAGGAGTACAAGGACGTCTTCAGCAAAATGTTAGACCAGTTTCCCCCTCTAAGAGAAACAAAATACACTGTTCAGTTACAAGGGTTGCTGCCAAAGGCACACCCTCTCTATTGCTTGACAACCAAGGAAGACAAAACACTATGTCAACACCTTGTGGACATGCTTGATAAGGGCTTCATCTGCCCCTCCCTCTCACCATATGGGGCTTCAGTCTTCTTTGTAGCTAAGAAGTACAGGTCCCTTTGATTGATAACCAACTACCGCGCTCTAAACAAGGGGAAAGTAAAAAACAAATCCCCCTTGCCTCTAATTGTTAACCTGTTTGACACACTTGCAGGTGTGAAGGTCTTCAGTAAGATTGATCTCACTGTGGGGTACAACCAGGTCTGCATTGCACCAGGGGACAAGGCAAAACTGCCTTTTGCTCACACTAAAGGTTATTTGAGTGTTGTATCATGAAATTTGGAATGAAAAACACTCCCTCCACCTTTTCTATGTTGATGAACAAAGCCTTTGAAGACCTGATTGGAACATGTGCTGTAGTGTATCTTGACAACATTATTGTCTTCAGTCAAGACCAAACAACATATTTCCAACACCTTCATACTTTACTCAACACCCTTTGTGAACATCAATTGAAGACCAAGTCTTCCATATGTGAATTCCTCCAGTTAGAGCTCTTGTTCCTTGAAAATAACATCTCTGCCCAAGGGATAAAGCCCAACCCTGCCAAGATAAAGGAAATTACTAGCATGTCATCCCCCACCAACATGGGTCAGGTTCTCATGTTCTTAGGCATGGTTGCCTATGTAAGAAAGTTCATCCCCAACTGTGGAGAACTAATTGCACCTCTCACCGAGCTCCTAAACACCAATCAGCGCTTCCACTGGACGCCTGCCAGAGACCAGGCCTTTGAGACATTGAGGCAGAGGCTTACAGTCACACTTGTACTACAATTTCCCAGTCAGAATTTCCAGTATGAACTCAAAAATGACGCCTCTGACAGGGCTATAGGGGGTGTGCTAAGGGTGGAAACTGAAAAAGGTGGCTTACTCCCTGTGGCTTACAAATCCAGGAAGCTTACTGTTGAAACAGAAAACTCAACCTGCCAGCAAGGTTCCAAGCAAGCGGGTTTGTGACCTGCAATCCAATTACCTGGCCACTTGAAGCCAGACTAAGAAGTCAACCTGAATTGCCAAATCCAACAACATGAACAAATGATGATCCCTTCTGGTGGATACCTTGTTTTGGCACTTGACTCATTACCAGGATCAAGCCATCCCCTTCACCATCAAACTGTGTGATCAACACAATTGTGTTCCTGTTATCCTTGATTAAAAATGACTATATAATCCCTATCTCTCAATAAAGATTATTATCTAGTTTCTAAACATTTTTCCCCTTGTAACTCTGCTAAAACAGCACAGTTACAACATTGGTAGCACAGGTAGGTTCTCCACCCTACCTTATCTTGTAAAATTCTTCCTGTTGTCTGTACTTGCTGTGGCCAACAAATCCTTGACAGAATTATGTCTGGCCTCCTGCTGGACTGGACCCCGTATACCCCTGGTGCCAAGATACCTGATGGCTTTGTCCTGTACCAGAACATGATGATACCACTCCCTGTGTTCTATGCCCTGTCAGCACAAGGGTTCTTTCAGGCTCCCTCCTCTATTCTGCAACCAACTGACAAAAACACCATGCCCGCCTATGTAGCCCAAAGACTGTGAAGCGCTGCCTTGGAACCTTTTACTGGGGCCAACAACAACAACACTGCCGCATGGATCCAGTCTGCCCAGAGCAAACTGGCCCAGATGGAATGCCCACAGCAATTTTGGATTAAGGAAATCTCCATCTGACTAACCCATAATGCTGGCACCTGGTGTGACAAGTGGCACAAGGAACATGCCAACAAGATCTGGGATACCTTACAACAAAACTTCTTGGCAAGGTTCATGCTTAAGGACACGACGCTCATGATCATACGCTAAGTAAAGAACCTAACCCAGACAGGCACTGTGAAGGAGCTCACCTGCACCTACAAGGAACTCCAACTTTTTGCACCCTCTGACATGGCTTTTGTACCCCAGTTACACACCTCATGTACTATGACGTGTTCTGAGGCGCGGCACAGACACACAACAGGAAATCCTAACCTTAGGATTGGATTCGTACTAAGTCTTGGTTAGATGACAGGGAAGGCTATGTGATTACCTTGCAGCCCTGGAAGAATAATCTCTACTAGTTGTGGCTAGAGAGAGGCGCGGAAGTACTGGAAGACACAAAGACAAAAATGTGAATAGAACTTAATTTTATTGGTGAATTAAGAAAAGGAATATATAGTGGTTGATGATACCACAAAACACTACCAGGACAGTAGGATCACTTGCCACAAGCATGAGTGGGGCAAGTGAGATGCGCAGAGTCAAGAAACCAAACAATTGTATTTCCTGATTCAGTCATCAACTCATTTTGAGAGGCAAAAGCAAAAGCAAGAGATTTGTCTTCAAAATGGCCCACCAAAGGCAAAATTAAAACATGGTGAATAGTGGTATTCACAACATTGCCCTCCCCTAGATTGGCCTTAGGGGGGTGGTATTTGCAGAGGAACTTGGCATGCACTCAAGCAAAGGGACAACCACTGGAGAGGAGCTTGACAGTGTACTCAGACCCTTGCTTAAAGGTCACTTCCAAAGGGCCAATCCATAGAGAGTCCAATTTATGCGCACGCCCACCCACTCTGTGTTGGTAGTAAAGAACATGGTCACCAACATCAAATTCAGGCAAGGGAGAGCGTCCAGCATTATTGGGAGAAAGCTCAAGCATCTTAGTTTTGTATGCAGAAGTGTAGGCAGTGGCCTGGATATCAATTATGTGGTTGACTAGATCCTTGATGTGGTTGTCAGGATTCATGGCCTTATCAGAGGAAAGCAGGGGGCCCCCAAGAGCAATGGGGTAGTAGCCTCTTGCCCATACAGCATAGCAAAAGGGGAGTACCCAGTGACACAATGTTTGCTAAGGCAATACACAAAGAGAGCAGCAGGTAAGTATAGGTCCCAGTTGGCAGCGTCAGAGTAGGTGAGCTTTCTCATAATGGAGACCAGTGTTGAATTTGCACGCTCAACTGCCCCATTGGTAGAAGGGTTGTAGGGGGCAGAGAAAGACTGGTGAGACCCCAAAGCTTCAACAACAGAGGTCACCAGCTTGGCGTTGAAATTAGTCCCATTATCTGAAAGCAACACTTGAGGACAGCCATGGCAGTAGAAAACATCCTGTAACAGGAAGGCAGCAGTTGTCTTAGCTGTGATGTCTTTTGTAGGGCAAGCCTCTACCCACTTGCTGAAGTGATTGACAGCAATCAGGATAAAGCAACACCCAGAACAAGAGCAGGGGAGAGGACCTACTGCGTCAATGCTGACAGTATGAAAAGCATGTTGAGGGGGGACTAATTTGAATTTGTGGGCTGCAGCTCAAGGCCTCTGCAGCTGGCAGTTGTGGCAACTAGCTATGACGTCTGGGATCAGCAGGAAAAGGTTTTCCCAGAAATAGTTCTTCTGAAGCCAGTCAAAAGTCTTGGCAATGCCTCCATGCCCAGTCTCTTTATGAGCTTGTGACACCAACAAGAGGCAAAGACTGGGGCGTACATAAGGCAGATACTGATCTCGTACTTTCTTGAAGAGCTGATTGTTGTGTATGAGGGTATCTTTGGATAGCTTGGACAAGGCCAGTTGGACCTCTTCTGTCTTGCTTTCCCAAGAAGAAGGGTATCCAATTAGTTTGTACAATTGGTCAGCCTCCGCAGGATGTAAAGCAAGGATGGGCATTCTGGATAGCCCATCAGCGTTCTGATGTTGAATCCCAGGGCAATGGAGCACAGTGAAGTTGTAACCTTGCAGGCGTAGGGCCCATCTAGCTAGGCGCCCTTCTGGCTCCTTAAGTTGTTGTAACCATTTAAGCAAAGCGTGGTCAGTGACAACTGTGAAATGGGTACCATACACATAGTGGCAGAACTGTTTGACTGCATGCAACACGGCAAGACACTCCTTCTCTGTGACACTATAATTCTTCTTGTGCTTGTTTAGCACGCAGGAAGTGTAAGCCACAGGATGGTCTACACCCTTGTTGTCTAGTTGGGCCAGAATAGCCCCAATAGCAAGATCACTAGTGTCAGTGTATAGGATGAACTCCTTATCATAGTTGGGATACACAAGGATTGGCGCCTCTTTGAGTTTTTGCTTAAGGGTTTCAAAGGCTTGTTGCTGACTGGCGGTCCATTCAAAAGGGACATTACAGCAACAGCTGGACTAGAGGTTCACTAGTATTGGCAAAGTCAGGGATAAACTGTCTGTAGTAGCCCATCATCCCTAGAAAGACTTGTACCTCTTGCAGGTTGGTGGGCGGAAGCATTTTGTTGATAGCTTCAACCTTCTTAGTCATAGGGCAAATCCCTGTCTGAGTTACTTCATGGCCCAAGAATTCAAGACGCTCTTTGAAAAAAGCGCACTTGGAAGGTTTTAGTTTGAGGCCAGCTTCTCAAATCTTTATGAACACCTCTTTGAGGTGAGCCAGGTGATTGGTGAAGGTAGCGCTGAAAACTGTTATATCATCTAAGTATACTAGGACGCATGACAGCTTCAAGTTGCAGAGGATGGAGTCCATGGCCCTTTGGAAGGTGGCCGGGGCATTGCAGAGTCCCTGCGGCATGCAAGTAGGCTCAAACAGCCCTTCAGATGTAATGAGCGCGGCTTTTTGGCAATCCTTGGGCAATAGGTCAACTTGCCAGTATCCAGATGCCAGATCCATTGCAGAGAAAAACTTAGAGCCTCCAAGACGTTAGAGAGCATCATCAATACACGGCAAGGGGTACAAGTCCTTCTTGGTCAAAGAGTTCAATTGGCGGTAGTCCATCACAATACAATGTCCTCCATCTTTCTTCTTTAAGATGAGTAGCAGGGATGCCCAAGGACTTTGAGAAGGTGCCAGCAGCCCAGCGTCCAACAGTTGTTTGAGCTCTTTAGACACCTGGGTGTCCTCCACGCGGCTGCAACAATATGGTTTAGCACGGAAGGGGGGCGTCACCAGTGTCAATCTGATGGATAACGCCTTTGGCTAACCCATAGTTGGTACTGTCCTTAGCAAAGATGTCAGAAAATTGGTCTAGCAAGTCTAGCACCTCTTTCTGTTGAACTAGGGACAGCTGTGGAAAGTCTTGCGCAGTGAACAAGGATAGGACTTGGGGTTCATCCTCAGGTAGGTTAAAATCTTGGAATGTGCCAAAGGGATGAAGAGACAGGACATCAGGAGCGCTCAACAATTTGCCATATCCAACAACCTGCCCCCTAGACACGGTCATGGGGAGAGCAGTCAGGTTGGCTACCAACAATTGAACAGGGTCCTTATGGGAGACATCTAGGATTCCAGGGCAGAGATAAGGTTTGTTGCGCCCTAATGAGGGGGGAGAGTACAACTCCAAGAAGGTTTGTTCAGGTAGCTCATATGATATCTGGGAGTCTAGGATGGCCTGGGAGCCAGGGGGATGGTGACAGCGGACGTGGCTAGGAGAGGGATCCCCTCAGATGCAGGACAAGCCATGGGTGGACATTTCATGTTTGAAGAGTGGGTGCAATATTTGAGGTTGAAAACCCCAGTGGGGTACTCCAAAGCGCACGTCTTCAGGCGCTTCCCGGGAACTTTAACCGGCTCTTCAAAGATCAGAGGGACTTTGTATCCCAGAATAGAGAGGTAACCATCCTTCAAGTTGATTATCCCATTATATTCCCTAAGGAACTGAGTGCCAACTAAGAGATTGTAACTCTTGTTTTCCAAGACAACTGCTGGCGCAGCTAGGAGAAGCTTGCCAAACTGCATGGGTAGAGCAGAGTACGCCCCTATGGCGCAGGTCATAGACAGTCCAGCTGTGCCATACAACTGGTGATAGTTAAGGTCAGGGGCAAGTTTGAGTTTCTTCACAAGTTTGGAGGAGACAACGTTGACTGGCAAGCCAGTGTCTAAGACGGCCTTGATCTTCACTTTTTGAATGGATATCTCTACTTGAGTGGTAGTGCAACCAAAGGGGGGAAGGACAGCCAGGATATCTTGAGCCTCTGCTAGTTCCTTATCCCACTTCTCAATCATGCATCTTAATCCCGGGAACTCCTTATAAACGGTTTGGAGAGGGAGAAAAACAGATACATTCTTGAAGACAGCGTCAGCAACCTTGGCAGCTTCTTCTGACAACTCCACTAGCACAGGGGACCTCTTAGCTTGAGTGAGGTACAGGCAAGAGACAACTTCTTTGGCTTCAGGCAAAGGCTTAGCAGTAGTTGTAGTCTTTCCTGATTGCAATTTATAGGGGACTGTAATGGTTTTGGGAACAGCCAGGACAGAGTACCCATATGCATTGGTGTTGTCTGTATCAGAGTCATCCAGGTCAGAGTTGTCAGAGATATCATGGAACAATAGGAGGATAGGAGGAGCCTCATTATCAGCAGGCTTGGAGTCAGGATATAGAGGGAGGGATTGAAAGAGACTGGGAAGAATTGTCAACCAAGAGCGTCTCTGCCTCTAGGTTGACTGCTCTTTTCCTGCCTGCTCTTTTGGATCAGCCCCTTCAACCTGAGGGTTGGTACAGACTTGAGAATGGTGGCCTATCTGACCACAGTTGTGGCAACCTTGGCGTTGAGGAGGATTTTGCGAGTTCATGGTAAGAATGCAAGGACCACAGGAAGACAAACCAGAGTTAGAAGCAGCTCAACTTTCCCTGACAACTGCTCCAGAATGGGTAAGGTGCATGTCCTGCAACAGCGTCTTTATGCTCTTCATAGAGGAAAGCATAGCTTTATGGGCCTTGAAGTGAAGACACAGAAGCTGGTTAACTTTGAGGGCTTGAGCGCAAGCCATGTAAGCTTCATGTGCTGTCAATTGTCTGCTTGTTATCAGTTGCTGTCCTTCCATGTAGAATCTGTCTGCAAACTCAGCTAGTGTCTCCTTAGGTTTGAAAGCAATGTGCATGAAGGCGTCCTTCTTTACTTCCAAACTAAGGTCACCACCAAATTTGTCAATCAGAAGCTGCTTCATATCTTCCCACGTCTCAATGGTGGGCAGTTCAGGCACCACCACCTCTTGGCAAGTTCAGGTGTAGACAGGTCAGAATATGTTCCTTCTTAACCTCATCTGATGCTTGTCTCATGGCAGTTTCATAGATAGTTAGGAAAGCTGCAATGGTTGAGGTTCTGGGATTGAAGACTTGTTTAAAGGTAGGCTTGAAGTGTACTTTGGGAGTTGGGCCACCATTGTTGCTATCAAGTACGTTTATGCGCAGGGAAAATTCTGCTTTGGATTCAGAGGGGGGCTGTCTAGCCCACAGCTGACAAACACTTTCTTCAAGGGTAGTCAGGGTCTCAACAGCGCGGGCACCTGTATTGCTAGCTTGAGTGGTCTGTTGTTCAGCAACATCTAGGCGTTGACCTTGGGAGGTCACTATTGTGGAGAGCTCAGCCAGTCAAGAGGTAAGGGATGGCCCCACTGAGAGGCAAGGGGCAAACCAGTTGTTCACAGAGTCAATCAATTCACTCATCTCTTGTACATCTCTATCCAGCTCAGTATGGTCCCTCTTCAGATGATCCACCTTGTTAGCTAGGGCAATTAGTTCCCTAGCGCATTGAATTTGAGGGGCTCCTGGTAAGCCAGGGCAGCAACCATCTTTGTCCACAGCCCCCACTGGACTAGCAGCAGTTGCCATCATCCTGCGTAAGGCAGCAAGCTCTTGCTGCAGCTCAGCAACTTGGGTAGTCAACTCAAGCACCTGGGGATCAGGTTGAGGAGTCTCAGTAGGACGCCCTTGACTGCAAGTAGTTGTACGTAGCTCCTGAATAGCATCCCATATTTTCTGCTCTCTGTCCACCAAGTCATCCAAAGGGGGAGAGGGCGGAACATCTGGCTTGGGCGTAGATAATTCATTCACTTGACTCTGGAGCTTGGCTATAGCAGCGGCAGTGGCAGCTCTCTCTTGACCAAACGCTGTACAGAGGTCATTAAGGCTGTTAGCAGCAAAGTCTGCTACCTGCTGTAGTTGCTCAAATGAATACGTGCTGAATGCATTGAGCTGCTGTACAAGTTGTTTAAAGTTGGAGAGATAAGCGTTCAAGGTAGAATTAACTTGAGTTTGCCAGGGTTGTTCTAGCTGGTGAAACTTGTGTAGACGCTCCCTGACGTATTTGGGGATGGACTGGCGCATTTGTTTGATAGAATTAACCAAACAGGTCTGGGAGGTAACAGAGTCACGTTGATTGTCAGATACCAAGGAAAACAGGGAATGGATCCACTGTTGGTAGGCAGCAAACTGATCCCAGTGATGAGTAACTGCTGCTTGTAGAGATGAGATTTCTTGGACGTGGAGCCCCAACACCATCTGATGGTGGGCCAAGGCAGGCTGCACAAAGGACAATAGTAAGTGCTCAGCGGAGCCAGCTGCTGAGAGGAGATGCTGTGGAATTTGAGGAGCCACAATCAATTTGTAGTATTCAGCCCAACTGAACTGCAGCTGAAGGCAAGGGATGGCTCCTTCACGGGCTATCCCAAGGGCTACTGCCATGACTTGTTCTAAGTCAGGGGTACCCATGGGGTAAGCAACTAGGCAGGGACCATTCCCAAGGTTCAGTACAGTAGGGACAATAGGCAGGTTGGCAATATCTTCCTCAATAGGAGGACTGGTAATTTCAGGTGAAGTTGGCTCTTGTATAGGCGGAGGCAAAGGACCTGAAAACGTGGATGCAAAAGGGATAACCAAGGGGCTTACAGCCCCTGTAGTGAGCACCATTTTTGTTGTGTTCTGAGGCGCGGCACAGACACACAACAGGAAATCCTAACCTTAGGATTGGATTTGTACTAAGTCTTGGTTAGATGACAGGGAAGGCTATGCAATTACCTTGCGGCCCTGGAAGAATAATCTCTACTAGTTGTGGCTAGAGAGAGGCGCAGAAGTACTGGAAGACACAAAGACAAAAATGTGAATAGAACTTAATTTTATTGGTGAATTAAGAAAAGGAATATATAGTGGTTGATGATACCACAAAACACTACCAGGACGGTAGGATCACTTGCCACAAGCATGAGTGGGGCAAGTGAGATGTGCAGAGTCAAGAAACCAAACAATTGTATTTCCTGATTCAGTCATCAACTCATTTTGAGAGGCAAAAGCAAAAGCAAGAGATTTGTCTTTGAAATGGCCCACCAAAGGCAAAATTAAAACATGGTGAATAGCGGTATTTACAGCATACTATGAAGCTCTTAAGTTGCATGTAATGAGACACGTGAACCTGGACCAAGTGACCAACCTACAAAGCCTGTACTGCAAGGCAGGAGAAGGTGAAACAAACATCCAACACCCTCCTTAAGGCACAAGCTGGAAAACAAGAGAGACCCAAGGACTTTCACACAGGCAAGCGCTCCACTTGGCCACCCCCTGGAAGCAACAGGAATAACACCATCCATAAACCCACAAGCTCAAACAGACATGGGAATGGAAACAATGGACAGTCAAATTATACTCATTTCCGTATCACTGCCACGCAAGGCAATCAAGATGAGGGAAAAGCCTGGGGAGAGCATTAAGCAAGCCAAGCTCTCCCCACACAGCTCCTGACTCGCCCAATGATGAGTACCAACCCAAGGATGTGGACCAATGTCCAATGATCCAAGTACCCTTGCAGGACCCAGTACTGTACACCATTGCCAGACATCCCAATAAACTGATGTCCTATCCTTTCTGTTTTTGCAGTTACACAGGCTTGGCACTCCTGGACTTGGGTGTGGATCAAACCCTAGTCAACAGCAGCTTTGTAGATAAGTTCAAGCTAGCCACTAATCCTTTGCAGATTAAAAACGTGGTCCTGGCTGATGAACATCACATTGCCGTGACAAGGGAAACCACCCCCTTCTCTGTCATGCTTGAGAACCTGCACTCCACCATCCAAGGACCCTGTCATTGACTTCCCAAAGTTTGACATTGTACTGGGGTTGGATTGGTTACAAAAGAACAATCCTCACATAGACTGGGTGACCTCAGTGTTGACCATTAAGCGTGAAGGTGTCAATCACCAGATCTACCCTGACTCAGTGGACCAACTCCTACGCAACCATGTCTTTGTGCACATCACAGAGACCCTGGACAAAAAGGAAAACCTGAAGGCAATTGACTGGGACTCCTGCCAGTACAAGATCATACACTTCAAGGACCACCAGGATACCTCCACACCTCAGGATTGCAAAATTGTGGCCCGCCATCCAGAAATCTTCAAAGAAGCTCTACCTGGGTTGCCCCCAGAGAAACACATTCAACACTCCATCCAACTCAAAGGAGCTGTACCCAAAGCACGTCCTATCTACAGGTTGACCCCAAACAAAGACAACACCCTATGTGCCTACCTCAAGGAAGCGTTGGAGAAAGGACTTATCTGCCCCTCACAGTCTCCTTTTGGGGCTGCTGTATTCTTTGTGGCCAAGAAGGACAGTACCTTGTGTCTGGTCACAGACTACCAAGCCCTAAAAAAAGTTACCATCAAGAATTGTTATCCACTACCACTGATTGACAATCTCTTTGACGCCCTGGGAGGAGCCACAGTCTTCTCCAAGATTGATCTGACTGCAGGCTACAACCAGATTTGTATTAAGGAGGAAGACATCCCCAAAACAGCCTTCTGCACTAAATACAGCTCCTACAAGTGTGTGGTGCTCAACTTTGGCATGACAAACGCACCTTCCACCTTTGTGACCTTCATGAACAAAGTGTTTGCTCCGCACATAGGCAAGCATGCCCTAGTCTACCTAGACAACATCATTGTCTACAGTCCATTGGTGGAACAGCACCACAAAGACCTAGAGGCAGTCTTTGCTACCCTGGCACAACACAAACTGTTGGCCAAACCCTCCAAGTGCCAGTTCTTCTGCAAGCAATTACCCTTCCTGGGACACATAGTCTCAAAAGACGGCATCAAACCCAACAGTCAAAAGATACAGGCCATCTGCAAGATGCCGCCACCCAAGGATAAGTTGGAACTCTGCACCTTCTTAGGGATGGTGGCCTATGTACGCCGCTTCATACCTGACTGTGGCGTTTTGACTGCCCCCTTATCCGCCATAACTGGCGCCAAATCCAAGTTTGTGTGGACCCCCCAATGTGACCTCTGTTTTAGACGCCTCAAGGAGAAGCTCACAACAGCTCCTATCCTGCAATACCCCAAATGTGACGGGGAATACCAAATGGAAACCAACGCCTCAGATGCATCCATTGGGGGAGTACTACAGATCAAAAATAATGATGGTGACTTCCTGCCTGTAGCTTATGAATCACAAAAGTTGACAGATGGAGAGTGTCAATACCCTATCCACAACAAGGAACTGCTGGCCATTGTACACTGCCTAGTCAAATGGCGTTGTTATCTAGAACAACAGGAAGAATTCACGGCACTGACCAACCACAAGTTGCTCATATACTTCAAAACCCAAGTAAATCTATCTTGCCGCCAAGCCCGCTGGATGGAGCTCTTGGAGAGATTCAATATGCTCATACAGTACAAACCTGGTCCCAAGCTTGCCATGGCAGACGCCCTCTCACGCCTATATGTCTGTGCCACAAGAGGGGAAAATGGGCTCAACCCAGACTGGCCTCTCTTGGTGCTACAAACAAAAGACAAGGGTTTCCCTCCTGGTACAACTGACATAACAAAGGAAACAGTCATCAAAAACAAACACCTATTTGCTGACGTGTACGGGACCTTGCACAGAAAAATGTCTGACAGTACTACCATCCCTTATATCCCCACGCACCAGCAAGTAGACACCATCCTACAATATCACAGAGACCTCAGACACACCAAGAGTCAAAACCTATATGAATTCCTTAAACACAAGGCCTGGTGGCCAACCCTGTATTGTGACGTTCAGGAAGTCCTAGACCAATGTGAGGTATGCAAGAAATTTTCCAAAAGCAAAACCCCTCCAAAGTCAGTACTACCCATCCGCACACAACTACCCTTCAAGGTGTGGGCCCTCAACGTTGTTGGCCCCATGCCAGGGAAGCACAATAATAAAAAATACATCATCACCACCATTGACTTTGCTACAAGATGGCCAGTAGCCCAAGCAGTAAAGGCGCACACTGGCAATGATGTACAACAATTCATAGGAAGAGAGATAATCAGCAAGTTTGGAAAGCCAGAACTCCTGATAACCAATGGAGGGAAAGAATTGACCTCCAAAAACACCAATATATACCTTGCTAAAAATGGGGTCAAACATACCGTGACAACACCATACCACCCACAGGCCAATGGACGTGTAGAGCAGCTTAATGGCAGCCTTGTGCAAGCCTTAGCCAAACTCACTGCTGGGAGACCTGAAGACTGGTATAAGCAGCTATTGACTGCACTACTTGTGTGCCAAACCCAAGTGAACAGATCCACCGGAAAAAGCCCTTTTGAGTTGGTATACAGCACACAGCCAAATATCATTCAAGCATTAACAGGACCCAAACTGGAAATTCCAAGTAAAGTCCCCCGCGTTCAGACCCTCAAGTTATAGAGGCCAACAGTGAGCAAACAGAAAAGGAAAATGAACGTCTGCAAAAAACCTTTGTCCCCATCAAAGATAGACATGAAGTTGGGGACAAAGTTTGGGTCATGAACGTTGATAAAAGCAAACTACAACCCAAGAAAGTAGGCCCAGCAATCATTCTAAAGGTAAACAAAAATAACACTTACCTTGTACAAGGACTTGGGAAGCGCAAACAAGACAAAACCCTACACCATGATTGCCTGAGACCCTGCAAAGCAAGACAAAAACAATGCAAAACTGCCCTGCCTGCCACAGAACAACAGTTAGTCCAGTATGGCGCCCGGGCTCCTGACAACCTCCCTGACAACCTACCCCCAGAGGAGGCCAACCGTCAGTTGGGGGGTGTCAAAACAGCAAACTCAACCTGCCAGCAAGGTTCTGAGCAAGCGGGTTTGTGACCTGCAATCCAATTACCTGGCCACTCAAAGCCAGACTAAGAAGTCAACTCAAATTGCCAAATCCAACAACATGAACAAATGATGATCCCTTCTGGTGGATACCTTGTTTTGGCACTTGACTCATTACCAGGATCAAGCCACTCCCTTCACCATCCAACTGTGTGATCAACACAATCATGTTCCTGTTATCCTTGATTCACAATGACTATATAATCCCTATCTCTCAATAAAGATTATTATCTAGTTTCTAAATATTTTTCCCCTTGTAACTCTACTAAAATAGCACAGTTATGACATTACCAACTTAGTGCAGCGCTACCTCATACATTATAAGGAGTTAGCAGTAATTATGCAATGTGTCAAGAAATGGCGCTGTTACCTGGAAAGAGCCATGTTCCCACCCCAGGTCCTAACAGACCACAAGTCCCTTTAGTACTTCAGCACTCAGTCACACTTGACCCAACGTCAGGCAGGATGAGTCAAGCATCTGTCCCTGTACCATCTGTGTATTGAATACAAACCTTGAAGGAGCTTGCACAGCTGACACTCTCTCCAGACTGTATGTAGCGTCCATCACGGGGTATGACAGCTTAGAACTCAACTGGCCCATGCTCTACCTGCGTCCTGAAGCCACTCTATATGAAGACCTCAAATCTGCAACTGTTTTCAAGTTGAAGGGCAACAAAAGCCAGTTCACCACTGATGTGGGCAATGTCTGCCTCTTTGCAGAGACAGGTCAAAAGACGCCTTACATTCCCACCACACAGCAAGGGGATACCATACTACATTACCACCGCAAATTAGGCCATATCAGAGGTATAACCTCTTTGAAATCATGAAGTGTATGGTTTGGTGGCCCCATATGCGCCAGGACATCTTGGACCTCCTTGAGATGTGTGTGTTGTACAAAAATAACACATATAAACCTGCACCTCCCAAGTCAGTTCTGCCCATCAAAGCCATGGAGCCCTTTGAGCAGTGGGCCCTTGACATTGTAGGGCCTCTCCCTGAAGACAGGTTGGGCAAGAATTACATCATTATGGCCATTGACTACTTTAACTGTTGGCCAGTAGTAAGGGCAATCACCAACCATACTGCCACTACCATCACTTGCTTTATTGGCAAGGAAATTGTGGCCCGCTTTGGATGGCCCAAGTGTCTTATCACAGATGGAGGACCCAAACTCTTAGGTCACGTCATGAAAGCATACTATACCAAGAACACCCTCCAACAAGTAGTCACAACGCCTTATCACCCCCAAGCTAATGGGTGTGTAGAACACCTGAATGGTTCTCTGGTACAACTAATTGCCAAACTCTCTCAGAAACATTTCAATACCGCCTGGACTGAACACCTCCCCACTGCCCTACTCATCTTACAATCCAGGATCAACAGGGGCACCGGGTTCAGCCCCAGAACATTAGATTTTGGGACTCCTGATGGTCTGATAGGGGTGAAACAAGGGAAATTATAATCCTCAGTTCTCAGGAAGCCTCCCCTTACAACTACCCCCTCCCTGAGTCAGTGGTGTACCAAAGCCTGTGACATTGAGCACGAGTGGATCAAGGGGGGAAAAGCACCTTGAGGCAAGGTATGATGTAGGTGAACCTATTTACGCCCTCAATCCCAACTCTGCCAAATTGAAAGCCAACCACCTCAGACCTTTCAAGATAGCTGTGGTCTACAGTAGTTTTTAAAGCTATGGCAACAATCAAAAATAATTCAGATTTAAACAAAATTAAAAATAAAAAAAATCTATATTAATTTACAATAGATTTGGGTTCAATTCAATTACATTTAAATCTGAGTTCATTTTGTTTAAAGCTAAACTATTTTTGCTTGTTGCCATAGCTTTTAAAACTACTGTACAACAATCATATGTATAAACTTGAAGACGTCCAAGGAAACACCAAGACCCTCCACCACAATTGCTTGCAACCCTGCCACGCCATCCCCACACAAAGATTGTTTGTGCAGACCTTCCCAGATCTCCTACAGACTCCAATCTTGATGTCTGACAACAAGCAGGGGGAAAGGGGGTGTTGCAACCAAGTTTCCCTCCTTGCCTGCTAATGTATCTCACAATACACAGGGGGCGCTTGATGAGCTTCCCCATGATGTATCTAATGGCATAGACCAAGCTGATGGTAATATCAGATTGTGTGCACTATCTCCTAATTAGGAGTGTTGCCAATTTGACGTGCTGATCTCCGCACATGTTATTACACGGTCCCAAACCTTATCTAGAACCTGCCAATATGCCACCCCCTGGTGGCCTTGTGGCTCTCCCCATGTGGAATATTAATCACAATAACAACCAATAAATATTACCTTGTTCTTATTATTCTTGTCTTTATATTGGACTGTTGTCTTCCCCAATCAAATACTGAACTATCATTGGTTCAGTTACAACAGCTTCATCTCTCATTTCTGCTGATGCAAAGCCTATATCAAGGTATCCTTCTGTGACTAACCAGCATTTGTCTGCTTGACAGTCTATGAAAGTGTTCATCTGGTGATTTATAGCTCTCATCCTTGCATTTTTTGTTTACCCCTTGGGGAGTTTATTCATGTGGATATGAATAGTGTTGTTTATTTGCTAGCAGTGGCATTCTTGAAGAGATTACCTTGGGCTGTGTGTTCCTTTGAGGAGGCTTCATATGGGATAAATCTATTATTGCTTAATTTTATCTCTAACCCCTTCTTTACCCTGTCACTGTATGATATGTTTTCTCTATGTGTTAAGTTGGGTGGGGAAGCATTTATAGATATTTTTATTATCCATTCAATTGCTTTATCAAGGGTATATCAGTTGCTATGAAAATTGCTTACAAAAGCAGCCTGGATTTTCATATCCTTGAGGGTCCTTTCCAGGTCTTGGGGTACCTGGATGATTGCCCATTACATGGCTTTGTTATCTGAAAAGCTACTTGTTCTCCATTAAATAGTCATTGCAGGACTGATAGTCTGGTGGATATATTTATTGATGTCTCTATATTTGAGTTGTCTTGTGTTCAACCAGCTGATTACTATTAGTGGGTTCCATCCACCTTCCTCAAAGATTGTTGCCCCAGGTGTCATGAATGACATTTCAATACTTGTATTGAAAACCTGGGAATTGAAACCCGGGTCTCAGGGAAAGCCTTATGTTGACCAGAGTGGACAGGGAACCGCCCAACTGCTAGTTGGGTCAAGCCCTGGACCACCAGAGATAGATGACCCCAAACAGGGGGAACAGAAACCTGCCAACCTGCCAAGCGTCAATACTGGAGGTTTGAAATCAACATTGGAGACCCTGGAATCAAACCCCAACCCTCCAAAGACTACTTGAGTCACACAAAGTGGACAGGAACCCGCCCACTTGTTAAATTGCAAACCCAAGTTGACAAGTTACTCCAAGACCCGCCAGTCTCCCAAGGACAATTCCCCAAATGGTCACCAGATTGCTGCCAACCTTGCGCCACCAAAGATCCAGACCTATGCAGAGGTTGTAGCTTGCCTTAAGGAGGTTAAAACAAAACCTACTGTTAACTCTGCCAATGACCACCAGCAGCTGCCAGTCTTCTGTCCAGAATGGGTAGTACAATTGAACTACTCAGGTGACGTGGTGAACAGTGGCGGCGGAACAAAGCATTGCCACTTCTATTCACCAGAGCAGGCACAACCTGGATCTGCCGCCCTCAAGACTCTAAGCCAAGATCCATGCCCTGCCAGTGCCTTGTCTGCAAACCTGAACCCTGCAAAAATTGAAGAAGCAAAAACCCATGGTATAAAAGCCCTGGCGGTATGGTGATGACCATATTGTCATTTTTGATAATAAAGTTTTATGAACCTTTGGTTTAAACACAAATCTTACCTTATCTAGTCTTAGTGATCTTCCATCTTAACTCCAGCCAAGTAGACCATCAGGCAACTGCCCCCTCTGGAGACCAACCTGCCAACCCTCCCCAGGCACTATACTGTCCCCCAGGAGCCCCCTTTGGACCTGTGCATTTTACCAAATACCCGCCCAACCCTGCCTACGCGGAGTACAACTTGGAGACCATCCTCATTGCCAATCCCTTGGCAAGGACTAGAGAAACTGAATACATAGGACGTGAAGGAAAGAGGATTAAGGTGCCGCCCTTATTGTTCAAAGACAAGTACAATTATCTGCCTGCCTACTTTGTTCCCATGACTCTGCCCTTAACCCCGCAACCCGACTGCCCAATGGAGACCCCCACTGCGGCCGAGACTACGTCCACCCAACTGTTTGGAGTACTCTACATTACTTTGACGGGAATGGTAGACACTATGGTGCCCAATTCAGGGCCCTGGTCTTTGCTTGGGCAATCTGTTTCCTATATTATCAAGTTAGCACCCATCCTATGGTGGGCATTACCCTCTGGCCTGGCCGTATTCCGACCCAAGCCAACCAATGCCTCTACCTATGCCTGGCTTCCTGACATTATGACAATCTTTTACAAACATGGTAACCTGGGCCCCAAGATGTTGTTAACACTTGGGGCAACTTGTATGCTTTTTTTGTGATAATCACTTATTACACCCATAAGGCAATTACCTCCCTGATATTCTCATGGATGAAGAACCAACCCGCCCAAGAATTGAAAGACCCCGCACTTGGGGCAGAACCCCAGAACACGGCCACGTCACAAGTACAAAATGTGATAGTGAACCAGACCACAACCAAGGTGGACATGCCCCAGATGGGCAAACTCACCTTAGAAGAAGCTTGCCAAGCCATGCCTGTCCTCTGTCTCCACTTCCAAGCCAACGCCAATGCATACCCCAGTGACACTGAGAAAGTCCTGGGGGTGGCCGCCATGCTGTCAGGAGACGCACTGGATTGGTTTGGAAAGGCCACTGCTGAAGATGTCAAATTTTGCCTTGATTACGCCCAATTTGAAAGTGAATTGATGGCCACTGGAGACAACCAAGACACCAGATACTATGCGCTGAACTCTCTGTTGGAGATCCAACAAGGGAACCGGCCCATCCAAGCCTATGTGGATGAGTTCCTTAAACTGAAGACTTGCACCCAACTTGAGGATGAATTAGCCGCCATTATCTTCAGAAAAGGAGTTAATGTAGCCATGAAAGACCTGTTGAAACACCATCTGCCCACACTGAGCCTGGAGGAACTACTGCCCCTATGCAAAGGACTGAGCTTAAACCAGGAAGGTCCAAACCTGTACCCCACCTGTGTTGGCAGAACTGTGACGCCAAGTTAACCAGGGATGTCCCCCAAAGAACTACAACATCACTATTAAGATGGGTTGTGTTTCTACTGCCATGAGGCAGGGCATCTAACCAGAGCTTGCCCCAAAAAGAATACCTCTCCTGTATCCCTGGCACAAATAAACACCTCTGCGCAATCTTAAAAATTCATCCAAGTGACCATGGAACTATTGGGAATCAAGCGCCAAATTGAAGCCTTCATTGATACAGGAGCTGATAAAAGCTTCATTGACGCCAGCCTGGCCAAGGAACTAGGCCTGACAGCCTCAGAACACCGCCTACAAGTAATCATGGGAAACAGTTCTCTGGACACAGGATACAGATGCAAACAAGAACTTCCCTTGACAATTGGACAGAACGTGTACCCAACCCCCTTGATCCTCTTGCCAGGTTTACCCCACCCCCTAATACTGGGCAACTCCTGGTCTGAAAAACACGGCTTGATCCTGAACTATTGTGAACAAACTGCTACGTTGGGACAACCTGAATCTTGTGACACTGTTCCCTTCTGTATGAGCCCCGGCAGAACGCCGCCCAACAAACTCTTAACCATAAAGATAGAGCCTAGCGTTGGGATACTACCTACCCCCTACAGAAATGGGACCATGTATTTAGCAAAGAAGCAGCCACAAAACTACCCAGCCATTCAATCTACAACCACGCAATAGACCTGTTACCAGGGACCCAACCACACCACGGCCCCATCTACAGCTGTAATCACCGCAAACAGGTAGCCTTGAAGACTTATCTAGAGGACATGACCAAAAAGGGTTTTATCCGAGTGTCAAAGGCCCCTTGCTTGTCTCCCATGCTGTTTGTAGGAAAAAAGATGGCGGAATGCGCCCATGTGTAAACTATCAGAAACTGAACAATATTACGGTGAAGAACCGCTATCCCATCCCCAACGCTGATGACCTCTGCAACGTACTGACCGGAGCCTGGGTGTATTTGAAGATTGACCTAAGAGACGCCTTCAACCAGATCCAAATCAAAGACAGAGACAAATACAAGACGGCCTTCAAAACCAGATATGGGTTGTATGAATACCTAGTTATGCCGTTTGGCTTGTGCAACGCCCCCAGTACTTTCCAAAGGATGATCAACTCTGTCCTAGGCAAGTACCTTGACCAATTCTGTGTGGCATATTTGGACAACATCCTCATATACAGCAAGTCACATGAAGAACACCTCCAACACCTTGACCAAATACTGGAGAAACTCTCCCAGGCCAACCTACACGCCAAGCTGAAAAAATGTGAATTCTTTCAGTCTGAGGTCAAATTCCTAGGATATGTAGTGAAAACCGGCGGGTTTGCCATGGCACAGGACAAAGTAGAAGCAGTAACTGCCTGGCTGGTGCCCAAATGCAGAAAGGATGTGAGAAGTTTTTTGGGCCTGGCAAATTACTGCAGGGATTTCATCCAAAAATTTTCTCAAATTACTCTACCCCTGACCTGTCTTTGCTCTGACAAGGTCCTGTTTGTCTGGACCCCAGAATGTACCACCGCCTTTGAAGCCTTGAAGCTTGCCTTCACCTCTGCCCCTGTCCTGGCCATGCCAGATCCATCCAAACCATTTGTACTGGAAACCAACGCGTCCAACTTTGCGGTGGGTGGGGTCCTTCTTCAGGAAGGAGGGGATAGTATGCTACATCCTGTAGCATATTACTCCAAGAAAATGCTGCCAGCCAAAGGAAACTACCCAATCTACAATAAGGAGATGCTTGCAATAATGAAGACCCTGAAACATTGGCGCCGGTACCTATGTGGCGCTGAATTCCCAGTAAAAGTCCTAACTGACCACAAGAACTTGGTTTACTTCTTTAAACCCAGACAGCTGAACCAGAGACAGGCCAGATGGGCCCTAGAACTGGCCAACTACACTCTGACAATTGACTATAAACCTGGGAAAGTCAACATAGTACCTGACGCACTGAGCAGAAGAGCAGACTTGATTCCCTCCACATCTGAGACCAAAGACCATAACACCCATGTACTTCTCAACCCTGCCAGCCTAGGTATCCAGCTGATGTACATGAAGATAATGGCTTGCAAACCCAACATAATTGAGGCGCAGAAATTAGACAAATACTCAACAGAACTCATTGCCAACTTGACCTCTGACCCTGAGAGCCGCCACCATAAGAAAGGATTCTTGTTGAAAGGAACTACCCTGTTACTACATAACCAAATCTATGTACCCAAAGGCAAGACAAGGACCAAAGTTCTCATAGACTATCACAACTCAGAGATGGCCGGTCACCCTGGCAGACTCAAGACACTCTGAGGAATCAAGAAGAATTATGCTTGGCCCCAAATGGACAAAGACGTGGCCGCCTACATTGAGGGCTGTGAGACATGCGGGAGGACCAAAACCTGTAGATCTAAACCTGAAGGCCTGCTAAGACCACTAGACATACCAACAGGACCCTGGCAATCTGTTTCAATGGACTATATTGTAGAACTGCCCCCTTCAAATTTGTTCAATGCCATTTTAGTCATAGTAGATAGGTTTACTAAAATGTCCTATTTTGTCCCTACCACCACCCACTGCACTGCCGCTGAGACAGCTAGACACTTCCACAACCGCATCCTGACCCAACACGGCACCCCAGCAGAAATCATCACTGACAGAGGCCCCCAATTCACCTCCAACTATTGGACTCAGGTGATGAAAGACTTAGGAGTAAAGCGCTGTGTATCCACTTCCTACCACCCGCAGACCAACAGCCAGACTGAACAAGTGAATCAAATACTTGAACAATACCTACAATGCTACGCCAACGCCAACCAAGATAACTGGGCCAAGATGCTACCCATGGCACAGTACGCCTACAACAGCAAAGACCACGCATCCACCGGAATGTCCCCCTTTAAAGCCAATTATGGGTTTGACCCATCTTGGGACCCCAGCATTGGCAGTAAAGAGACAAACACGTCAGGGCAAACCTGGATTGAACAGATACACAACACCCAAGAAACCTGTCTTAAGAATCTGACCAGAGCTGTCCAAACTTACAAGGCTTTTGCCAACAAAAAAGGATTCCTGGAAAACCATTGAAGATAGGGGATGAAGTATATTTGGATTTGCAAAATGTGCCTCTGACAGTCCCCTGTTGTAAGTTAGCCCACCAAAGGAGCAGGCCCTACAAGATCACCAAGCTAGTGGGTGAAGTAGCATTCAAACTAGAACTACCCCCTTGTGGAAGATACATAATGTCTTCCACCGTGTGCTACTCTTCAAAAAAGAAGGAAACTCCCTACCCCACCAGAAACTCAAGACTGACCCACCTCCCATCCAAGTAGGACGCTCTGAGGAATATGAAGTTGAATATATTCATGGAGACTGCACCCACTACAAAACGCCACAGTACTACGTCAAATGGAAGGGATACCCGCCCAAGGAAAGCACCTGGGAACTGTTAAGCAACCTACCCAACGCCCAGCTGGCCATCCAACAATACCTTGCAAAAAAGACTAGGAAGGAGGGGACCCCTGGGAAGGAAGGGGATGATGTCATGAATGACATTTCAATACTTGTATTGAAAACCTGGGAATTGAAACCCGGGTCTCAGGGAAAGCCTTATGTTGACCAGAGTGGACAGGGAACCGCCCAACTGCTAGTTGGGTCAAGCCCTGGACCACCAGAGATAGATGACCCCAAACAGGGGGAACAGAAACCTGCCAACCTGCCAACAGTGTCAATACTGGAGGTTTGAAATCAACATTGGAGACCCTGGAATCAAACCCCAACCCTCCAAAGACTACTTGAGTCACACAAAGTGGACAGGAACCCGCCCACTTGTTAAATTGCAAACCCAAGTTGACAAGTTACTCCGAGACCTGCCAGTCTCCCAAGGACAATTCCCCAAATGGTCACCAGATTGCTGCCAACCTTGCGCCACCAAAGATCTGGACCTATGCAGAGGTTGTAGCTTGCCTTAAGGAGGTTAAAACAAAACCTACTGTTAACTCTGCCAATGACCACCAGCAGCTGCCAGTCTTCCGTCCAGAATGGGTAGTACAATTGAACTACTCAGGTGATGTAGTGAACAGTGGCGGCGGAACAAAGCATTGCCACTTCTATTCACCAGAGCAGGCACAACCTGGATCTGCCGCCCTCAAGACTCTAAGCCAAGATCCATGCCCCGCCAGTGCCTTGTCTGCAAACCTGAACCCTGCAAAAATTGAAGAAGCAAAAACCCATGGTATAAAAGCCCTGGCGGTATGGTGATGACCATATTGTCATTTTTGATAATAAAGTTTTATGAACCTTTGGTTTAAACAAATCTTACCTTATCTAGTCTTAGTGATCTTCCATCTTAACTCCAGCCAAGTAGACCATCAGGCAACTGCCCCCTCTGGAGACCAACCTGCCAACCCTCCCCAGGCACTATACTGTCCCCCAGGAGCCCCCTTTGGACCTGTGCATTTTACCAAATACCCGCCCAACCCTGCCTACGCGGAGTACAACTTGGAGACCATCCTCATTGCCAATCCCTTGGCAAGGACTAGAGAAACTGAATACATAGGATGTGAAGGAAAGAGGATTAAGGTGCCGCCCTTATTGTTCAAAGACAAGTACAATTATCTGCCTGCCTACTTTGTTCCCATGACTCTGCCCTTAACCCTGCAACCTGACCGCCCAATGGAGACCCCCACTGCAGCCAAGACTATGTCCACCCAACTGTTTGGAGTACTCTACATTACTTTGACGGGAATGGTAGACACTATGGTGCCCAATTCAGGGCCCTGGTCTTTGCTTGGGCAATCTGTATCCTATATTATCAAGTTAGCACCCATCCTATGGTGGGCATTACCCTCTGGCCTGGCTGTATTCCAACCCAAGCCAACCAATGCCTCTACCTATGCCTGGCTTCCTGACACCAGGTGCTGCAGTCCCCAAGTTGTATCATGTGTTTGCTTTTTATGGCAGGAATCTTGTGTATGCAAAGACCCCTGCAGCTTCTGCATCAGGGAGGGGGCCTCACCATTTGAGAATCTGGTTGCATTGATTCCTTCCTTGAGCCATTCTGCTGAGTCTTTCATAGACCTTTTACCTGAAATGTAAGCAGTGTCTGTTGGGGAGATTTTGTTGCTCACCCGCTTGTCAGCTGTGGTGGGGGTGAATCCCTGCTCAATCCACATGGCAACCTCAGCCAGTGAGGTGGTGTGGAGTCACAATTCCCACTCTTCCTGGGTTATCTTATGGTTTTCCAGGGTCTTATGGAGCTGAGTTGAAACACCAACTGTCTACCATGACTTGGCTTTCATCATAGTAAGGCTTCAGCCAAGCTGGTATTTCATTTCTTCTGGGGTGTAGCAATTGGATTTCCAGTTGGTTGCATCTTCCAGAGACCAGTTTTGAAAGGGCCCCAGAGGTGGGCGTTATCAAGGTCCCATCAGGTCTCTTCTAGGGCCCTACCATCTACAGTGGTAATTCTTATGAATGCCCAAGTTGGGCATTCTTGGAGCAGAAGCCCTGGTTGGCCCCTTATATTATACAGTAATTTTCAAACCTGTCAAGATAAACATATATTAGTCAGTTTAGAACACATGAACTCAGTCTAAAAACAAAATAAAAAATTAAGGAATTTATATTAAATTACAATATATTTGGATCCATTTTGATTTCATTTTTAGACTGAGTTCATGTGTTCTAAACTGACTAATATGTATTTATCTCAGCAGGTTTGAAAACTACTGTATTGTTTGGGTGAAAAGTCATAGCCCTCCATGTTTTTTTTCTTGGGTAACTGTTATACTGCTGGCTGCCCATTCCATTGCAGTAACTTCTCTGGAGAAGATGTTAAAATAGTTAGTTTGTCTGCTGGGATCTTAAGTCCTTTAAGATCTTTAGTATATTTAACCAGGACAAAAGCCAGAAAATGCTATATTGCTTTGTAGAGGTTGAAGCTGTAATGTCTCTACTCTACTGCAGTGGCCAGTGAGAGCTTGGCTTTGACAGCCTGAATGATTCCAGCTTGGCGTTTGAATGGTGTCATCTATTCTAGGGTTTCCTTGTTGTGGATGCCAATGTTTCTCATTGGAGTTGCCCATTAAATAGATATATCTGCTCTTTTCCAGTGGACCACTGTGTGGGAGGAGAAGCCTTCTTTTTCCCAGGTCTTTGCTTCCTCTGGACGGAATCCCACCTTATGCCATCTGAGTATGGTGTGAAGGAAAGGTCACACCATTTGGTGATATCCTCTTTGAGGATACTGCTCTCTTCTAGAATCTCTCTTGTGGATTTTGATAGTTGGGTAGAGGCCTTTGACTTGTTTCTTGGGCTCCCAGACCTGCCTCTGGGTCTGCTGCTACAAGTGCTCATAGCTCTTCTGTCAGGGCTGAGAGGCATCCTTTCTGCATGGGGGTGGTGGGAGTAGGATTTGCATCCATGTCCTCACTTACCTTTTTAGGTTGCCCTGTTTCCTCCCTTGTTTAAAGAGAGGTTCCATGGGTGTTTCAGCTTCTATTTATGTTGGTTGTTGATCCTGGTTTGCATCTGTGGGCTCCTCCCAGGAGTCAGGACGACAGGGTCCTCTGCTACCTCTGGGGGATTCGTATCCCTGGTTGCCTGGCTCCGTGTGCATCGCTTGTGTTTTGGCTTGGGCATAATTAGTTTTAAAGTAAGATTTACATTCGAATCAAATGAAACACTATCCTCTAACTTTATCCAAACTCGCTTTTCAAAAAGAGTGATGCTAACGAGTGAGAGGTTGGTATCCATCCCTAACCTTTATGGCAAGGTTTTTAGATCCAGTTTGAAGTTAATTGTAAACTACATTGGTTTATTTATCTGCAACCCATCTCGGATTCGATTCTGCTATCTGGTTTTATTAGTTTAATGATATAATATTCAGCATTTCTAATTGATATTTAACTTTTAATATTTAATTTTTAATATTTAATTTTTAATATTTAATGTAGTTTCGAACTCGAAATATTATCAGTGGCCATAAATCGAATTGGGATCCGTCTTATTGAACCTATCGTCAATTTGAAATCTAACCTGCTGATCAAAAAAAGGTCAACTGAGCCGGTTTGGAGTTTGGGTTGCAAAGCGGCTGGATTGAGTTCATTTGAAGCTAGCTTTGGATTGAAAATGGATCCTTGATTAGACCCAAGCTGAGTAGCTTTATGGTTGATCAAAGCTTGATGAACTTCAACTGTCAAGAGCTCTGATGTATCTCGGGAAGATGGGATGGCTGTCTGGGGTACAGGTAAAGTGCTGGAGGACCCATTTACTTCGAGGCTGCCGATTACCTGGTCCTGGTATTCTCTGGCAGGTGAAGGGGAATATGGCCAGGGGAAGTTTTCTGGTTCGGGAATTCGAGTCGAGAGCTGTGGGATGCTATCCATCTGCCAGGAGATGACGTCATCGATGCATGTAAGGGCATTCTTTTAATTAAAATGGCGCTTAGATGTTTCATTAAGGCTTGGGACTGGGCAATTAATTGGCAATAAAAATCTGCATAATTAACATGCGTTCTGCAGGAGATGTGGTTTGATTGGTGGTTGAAAGCCAAGCGTTAATAGTGACACAGCTTGCTTTGGGTTGGAAGGAGGTTCTCAGGTCAAGTTCTGCATGTGCGTTTCGGAGATATGCAGATGGGAGGATTGGTTGCCAGGAGGCTCACTGTCAGATGCTTGAGAAGTGGGTTTTGCTGATGGGTCCTGCATCACATGGCTTGGATACTTTCATCGCCAACTCGAGAGATAGTTGCAAATGTAGCTAAGCTTTAATTTGATATTTATTTCGAGGGATGTTTAATAAATTCTTTATTAAAAATATTTTTGAAGGGTGTGGTGTAACTGATATCAGAATTTACTTTGGTTGATTAGTAAAGGATAGGAACCCTAGCCAGGTGAGGGCGGGAGGATTTTCTTGGAGGAATGTGTCGGAGGGATTGATGGTAGCGTTGCTCGTAGGCAGGGAGGGAGGCGATGGATGGCTTGGTTGAGAGGGGACACCACGTGGAGCGGTAGATGGGGGGTTGACAATCGGTATCAAGGAGCAGGGTGTTGCTGTGCTTGGAGTAGGTGGGCAGGCCGACCAGAACCTTCTCCCGGTCAATCGGCATCAGCGTGATTGAAAACTTTAAAATCATGTCGCAGCACCTGCCAGTTGAGTCCTGGAAGGCGACGCGGGCTTTGATTTCATGGCGCACGCGCATGAGCAGATTCTGATGTATCGGAAACAAAGTTTTGGCTGTTCCAGATACCCTTATGGCAGCTTGGATTTAGGACGATAGTCTCGTCAACTCGGGAGGGGTGGTTTAGTGCGCGATGGTTGATATCAACAACACCTTCCTTTTGCTTGGTCAGCTGGTTCTTTATTGTGCGGAGGGTAGTGGTGCGTTTGATGAGGGCGCTGATCATTTTGATATCAACCCCTGCATCCTTGGTTGTGAGCTGGAAGCGTACTGGGACTTGATCACCAGGCCCAAAGGTGCGATGTGGGCACGAGAGCTGATAGTCAAACAGGCCCTTGAAGGATCCACTTGCATATACACCTTCGCTTAGGACGGAGCTGGTAGGTGACTCGACACGCAACACAAGCAGCTCGCGACTCACCCGGGTATCCCACCGCCGCGGGCGCACAAGCTGAGCCTCCAACCAATACTTGACTCGCCCACCCCGCACAGTGGTAGAGGGAGGCAATGTGCTGGGCAACACTGCCTGGAACGGAAAGAATTCAATATCGTTCTTCCGATGGGTGGTATCGAAGGACCACTCTTGCCTCAGCACCTCCATCTGTTCACGGCAAACACGGCCCTCAGTAGCCCAGTTCGTTTGAATGGTGCCAACCAATGTCAGTTTCAAGCTCAGTGCCCGCTTCTGAGTCGAAAGCTGAAGCTTAACGACGCCACGCACTTGTCCAGAGCTGTAACCACGATGCAAAGTGCCTCGCATGTACACCTCTGGCTCCACTAGCTGGATTTCTAATGTCTTTGCTTTAGAAGTCAGGATCTTCATTATTGCCCCAAGCTTGGAATTCTTTGCTTTATACTTCAAAGACCCCATCACATATTCCCTCATGCCTTGGCGACCTGCCGCCAATCACCAATGCCCTTAATAACTATGCAGATAGCACTTTACTATGAATAGATTTCTGTTGGTACATAATGTAAATGTGACATCATCCTGCGACCACCTAGGACCTTCATCTTGGATCCTGTCCTCTACAACCCTAATAATCGGATTGTGATGTCATCCGCTAGCAACCCACAGCATAAATCCCCAAGCTCATCAAAATGACCATCTGAAATCACTTGACCAGGAGCTATGATCTTTTAAAACCAAATCAACAAATACCAGACAGTTGTGTTTGCACAACATCCAGGGTACTGGCCAAACAACTACACGAGCCCCTAATAATTATCAAACTAATCACCTCCTATATTACCGACATTATGCATTAACGCCATAAATATTAATCACTACGCCTTCTAAATGAAGTGTTATGTATTACTATGCCAATTATTTAAAACGTTAGTGTTTGATTTTAAATGAATTTACCCCTTTCTTGGGCTTCTAAGTCATAGTAGTATAGTGGTAGTACGCAGCGTTGTGGCCGCTACGACCGCGGTTCGATTCCGCGCTATGACAATTTTGTTTTTTGGAGATAAAGTACTGGGCTCCAACTCATTAAAAGATGAGTAGATCTCGGTGAGTCTCAGGGTGAACACCACGGTGAGCTACCCATTCCCAAAGTTTAGGAAAGGTCCTAGAAACTGATGAAGCCTGAACGCTGATAAACCAATTCAGTCTAGGGGCTACTGTATCCGAATAGATTGAACGATTTGAAACTCCCATCTGGATACTGAAATCACCAGATTTAGACGTCTCCCTACAACCGATCCCATCCTTTTTAGATCAAAGTTTCAGGTTGAAATCACATGTTCCATTTAACTCCCCTGCTACCTCTTCCAACCCTAGGTTTGAAATCACCTGTTTAATCGATCATGCCACAACCCCCACCTCGAGTATTTTAACACTCACCTGATAACCAAAGATTTCTGATTCACCCATGTATCTTCTCTTAAACAACCCATACCCACGCTAGCCTTAAAACACTAAAAAATTTAAATCATCAATATACTAGGCAAGGGTTCTAGCACAACTGCCACTGGCCTCTCCTGACCAGCCTGGGTAATTTTTACCCAGCTTGCAGTGGTTCTGTGCACAGCAGTAGCACCAACCTATCAGGATTGAACTTATAGCCTGGTAACCATGTCCCAGCCAGCCTTCATTCACTATAGCTACTGCTCCCCAAATCGCCTCTAGGACACTCCCTGCTGAATAAATCCCTTGGACATGGTCCCAGACCCCAACAGGGTTCACAATGGCCCAGATACTTTTCAAACCGCCAGGAGTGCAGGGCTGACTTGATTCTCTCTGCCATGGCTGTAGATGATTGCTTGTGGGTTGGATTTTCTACCAGAATGTAAGGTCTTAAGCCCCTTGGAAGATATTTATAAACTAATGCCTTCAATCCCAAAATGTCTATGTTGGTTAAATATAAAAAGGTTGGTACAGTTTGCAAAAGTAGCTAGATCAAAGCATCCAACAATTTATAAAAGGTAAAGTAAGGCCCAAGACAATTAATCAAACCCAAGAAAAGAAAATAAAGCCCAGCCTTAATGACAGAGGACTGAGTTAAGAATTCTATTTCTAGATCAGGGTATTGGTCTGCATCCACTGTAGGATTAAAGCTATTAACAATCAAAGCCTGAGTATTGCTATAAAAATTGCTTAAACAGTGGTAAAGAGGATCAAAAGGGATCATTGTGTAAAATAATGATCCAGAAAACAAAGTGAGATTTCAACTGAATGTAAATGGGCAAGGAAAAGACAAGCTCCAAAACCTAACAAGTACCTTTTTTGGGTGCAAGTCAAACAATCTCAACTTGAAGCCAAGAGTGGAAAGCTCAAGCTATTTATTCTTGCTTGAAAAGTGAGGTGAGCTATTCAGAGTTGATGGATTAGCCAAAGATGGTTAACCTTAGTATGGCTAAGGATCAAGTCAGCTGAACAACAAACATCATGAGATGATAATAAGCAAGCAATAGAGCTAAATTAAAGAAGTTACTATAGAAAACACAGGAGGACAACAAAAGCAGGTTTGAGAGGTGACACAAGTCCTTTGAAAGCAGAAAACTGAAAGATAGAGAAAAGTTGGTCCAAAGTCCAGGATTGAAATTTAGAGCAGAAAACAAAAACAAGGTAAGTTTAGTATTAAATACTATTCTTAAAGTGTATAGGTCCAGAGTTTGAAACCAGTGATAACTAACATGTAACTTTGAACTTGATTACTAACATTAAAAAATGACTAGGAGACCAGGTTTAAGAGGAAAAGAGATAAAATGATACCAGGAAAATGACCAAAAGACCTGATCTTGTCTTTGAGTACTTGTAGATTGGAAAGTGAATAAAAGATGTAATATGAATGATAGGCTGTTAGAAACTTTTCATAGTAGCAGTGAAAGCGGATCCCAACACAGAACCCTTTCATACCATATCTACCTGTCCAATGCTGAGCCATCTTCATTCCAAACCATCTAATAGCATTTCCAACCAGCTAACCCAATGTTTGATAAACTCTACTCATATCCCAAAACTTTTCTTTGCGCCTTCCAGCCTCATCCAGTAATTAATACACATCTCAATCAACTTAATACCCTTATTTATGATCTAATCCCCAATAAGAAGTTCCATGGATATCCCAAATGCTCTCATGGGAGATAAAGTTTAACCTCATTTTATTGAAAAGTATGTTATTTTTTAATAGAGATCACATCTCTAGTCTATAAATAGCCTACCTCTATATAGTGTATTCAAAATTTCAACCCTGTTGATATCAGGTGCCTATCAATCCCTAGGCAAGAAGGACATTTGGTGACCCCTCAAGACAAAAAGTAACCCCATGACCCAGCAACTGTGATGAAGTTGACTCCCCAGTAGCTAACCATTAATTAAAGTGAGAATTTAGGGGTTTGGCTAGTCAGCTACTGGAATTTGATACTTTTTTAACTACTGGTGCCTGATTTACTGAAAATTCTTGATAAAAAGGTATGCTATACTGCTATAGTATAGTAGATTGACCTTGAAAACATCAAAGCACAATAAAAACATATCTTAACCAATAATAATAAGGAGAAATAAACATATATTTTCAAATTCACTATGTAAAAAACACTCTTTACCATGAAAAAATTTAACTATAAGAAAATCAAAGCTAAAAAATATAAACAACATGAAAAGCAACAAATGGTAATTGTCAGGAATTTATACTGACTTTGGTCTACCTTGAATATCTTGGCGGCCTGCCAAGCCATCTATTGGAGAAGCTTCCAATATTACTAGCAGGCTTAATTGATCTGAGAAGTCTTCGTGGAGTAGATTCGGATCACCTATTACAAGAACAACTAGGAATACTATAGACCTCCAATTATGACTGGTTCCCAATTGGCTAGAGTTATTCCAGAATACTCTGGTAAACCACCGGGTTAGTTATTGTGGATCTCTTTGAGGATCAAAAAGAATGTGGTCAATTTGCACTAGCAAACTGCCAGTGCCACTGAAAATTCCTGCAAGAAAGGTTACCCAGGAACAATATGTTATGTGCTAAAAATAGAGTCATAAATTAGCGCCGCCACTGCTGGCACACTAATAGATTATGCATTACTCTATGGCAACAAGTACCCAGCACAGGTAATATGATATGGAATCCCATGCCATTGCATGGATGTCTGACTCTGGGGGTTGATGCTGGCGGTCTGGGGATGGAAAGACTGACCAAGCAAGAGTTAGAAGCGTCAGATGATCTTATCTTGGCAAGAGAGCACAAGCTCTATAAAAGCCCTTCCATTGGACTAATGAAAGGCAGACAATAATACCAAGATTCTACTGTAGAATGTTTTCATAGTAGAAAAAGATATTCGAGTTCAAAGACCATTATCAGTACTCAAAGAACCAGCAAGCCGCTAGTATAGAAAGCTGCTTGGAAGTTGCCTCCCTTGACATCACTAGCTGTTGCCTTGCCAAGGAAATACCAGGCGTTGTAAGTAACGCTTGTTGCCATACAAGCATTTCTATCAACAAAATGACTAAGATTACACAACTACTTAATAAAGCAAATTGTAATCAGACTGCCAGGTCTGAGAGCAGAACCAAAAGTTCTGACAGTAATACTTACTTATTATACTTATATAAGCACAATTGAAAATATTATATAATTTAGCAGTAAAATAGTAGAACTTACAGTACTTCATACACTACCAGCTATAAGGATTCTTATAAAGCTTACCAGCCAATCCCAAACCTTTTATTATTATCTAAGAAATAAGAATAAAAAATATAAAGTAAAGAGTTTAGAAGCAAATCAAAGGAAGGTTTACTCTTCAGGATTTTCAGCCCTCTTCATTCTGGTTCCTTCTAACAGGGCAGCTGCAACAAGCTGAAGATGCTGCTTGATCCTGAATTCCTTGTACTTCATGTGGGGTTCTTCCGCCAGTCCCCAAGTGTGCCTGGATTGTAGCCAGGGACCGGCTGGGGGGATGTCATTCTCTAGTAAGGGATGTATCTCAGATATGTATAGGGGTCAAAATGGGCTTTTATTCACTCTCAGAGGAGATCCCTTAGAAACCTTCTGGTATATGGCCGGGGGGTCAAGGAATATTGTTTCTATCTTGGGTCCTCAATATTCTTGCTCCTTGTCTTGTACTTGGTCTTGGCGCTGCTCCTTAGCTTGCTCCTCTCCTCAAATGTGGACTTTGGCTCCTTGGTCACTTCCGCACCACCTTAGGACCAGCCCCTTATTCTTGGGCTCCTGCTCCGTTATCTTGGGCTTCATCTCTACCAAGCTCCTGCTGGTGATCAAAGGCTTCCAAAACCTCTTGGCAGAACTCAAGGACCCAGAGTGTCCTCTCAAAGACCTGGAACAACCTCCAAAACCCGTCAAAAGTCCCCTTAACTTTCCAGCCAGCCACCTTCTTATAGTGTCATTTTCCTAATAGTTCCGCCTTCAAAATGGCTTTCTTCATGCTTAACCATTGCTGCTCACTTTTTCCTATAATACTTAGCTTACATACTTACTTTCTCAAAAGCTTAAGTATTTATCTATTTCCTTGCTTATCTTTGCTTTTGGCTTCTAACCAATCATTTTCATCAGAAACCTGCAAGACTCAACCAATGAATGCAGAGCGCGGATAGACCATTTCTGAAGTTCCACTGGGATCCAACTTGAAACTCATTTCCACAGCTCAAACCGTCCAAATCAACACTCTTTGCGCCCAAGCGTTAACCAGTCCATTATTCCAGCACCATTTCTTCCTGCATTCACCCAAACCCATTTAAATAGTGATCTATTTAATTGTTCTTTCTGGACCTCTTCAACGTTTCCCCCATATATTTACAAATTAGTAAAATCCAAGGAAACGTCCCACCAAAACAACCTTGTTCCTGCTCTCATAGCAACATACCTTCGTCTATCCTAGGAACTTAATAAATAAATTCTTCTGTTGTACTGTGCTGTTTTAGCAGGTTCACGGGTATTTGGTGTTTCTTTTTTGGTGTGTTTTGTTTGTGTCTGGTGCGGCATGTTGGTGTCACACGCTGGTGGGGGGGTGGCTTGTCCTGCTATGGTCAGCGCCAATCGGTATCCACTGTGGGTCATCTTTGTTCTGTTGTGGTTTGGTAATCCAGTTGCTTCCTAGTCTGGCTTTGGTGACCAGGTTCGTTGCGGTCACAACCCACTTGGTTGGCCTTGCTGGCGGTTGGCCTGCGGTTTTGCATTACCCAAACTTCTATCCACATTCCTTCTTGATTTTCATCTAAACCAAGGCAAATTTCCACATCTTCTCACTTTGGAATCATTTGGCATCTTGGCTCATTTCTCTAGCCACTGTTCTTCACCATCATCTTCTGGTCCTCCAGCCAGCTTTCTTCAACAACAGTCACTAAACTTTTCTTGGCCACATAGCCCCGCCTGCAAACCACCAATAATGTGGTCATCACACTTTACCTTTGAAAAAATAGGATGCCCTTGATAAAGAAGGTATAGAAGGTGGAGGGCTTGGTTGGAGGCAACCAGTAATCCAGATTGTCAGGATTCTCCCTTATTACTATTTATTTTGCTGCTGGTATCTCTCAAGATCATTAACAGTTTTATTTTAATCCTTGGTTCAAATCAACAAATTCATGCTTCAACATATCTCTATTTTCATTTCCTTGCTTAGCTGGTCAATTTAATCTGTATGAACGGTTAAAATTTATTTCTAAAGTTACCTTTAATCCAGGACAATTCTCAAACCTGCCATCTTTGCACTAGGTTAGTATTAACTAATCTAAACTTGCTTACCTTTTGCTTTTTGCCTTTGGCTTACACCAGCAGTTCAGACTCTATTTTCCCTTCCTTCCACTTTCTTTTTGCTTTATCTTCAGCTGTTTAGTAGAGCTGCTGTTCCCTGTTTGTCCCCTTTACCTTTTTGCTTAAATTTTAAAGGTTAAGTTCAGAAAAAAACATGTGCTTGTGTCTGTTTTTTTATCTACCAAGCCATCTAGCCACCTTTGGTTAGTTGTTTCCTCCTACCATCACCTCAAAACCCAAGCTGAAATAAAAGCTTGTGCTCTTTCCAGGCTCAAATTAAGTTGAGATTGTTTGACTTGCCCCCAAAAAGGAACTTGTTAGGTTTTGTGGCTTGTGTTTTCTCTTGAACTTTATTCTTGCATTTTCCCAGTTAGTTTCATGATTCCAGTTGACTACATCTTCCATCAGTTAGGCAATTTTTATAGTGGTACTCACACTTTAATTGTTGATAGTTTCAATCCCCCAGCTAGTGATGATCACTTCCTAGACTTAGAGATTGATTTTTTAACCAAATCTTCAATCATTAAGACTGGTCTTTATTTTGTTTTCTTAGGTTTAATAAATTGCCTTAGTCCCTACTTCACTTCATATAAGCTTTTAAGAGCCTTAGTGCAGTTATTGTTGCAAACCTTGCTTATCTTTTTATAATTAACAAATATAAACATTCTTGGTTTAAAGGCCTTAGTTTACAATAATCTACCCCAAGCCTTCAGACCTTACACAGATCCCTGGGCTTGGAAATTGTTTTTCCTGCTCATTCTGAAGCAGGAAAAATAACTTACTGAACTTGGGGTCCACCCTAAAGTTGCTTTTGAGGTGCCTATAATGGGCCTTTAATGCTGAAGTTGTCTTCAGCTCCCCATTGATGGCAGCCCCCATACACATCCCAGAAGGCCTTGGCTCTGGCCTTTTTGCACCTTTTGATAGCCACATTGTCAATTAACTGAGACTCAAAATACACCAGGAAAGTCTCAAGCCCTGTGTATTTTATAATGCAGGGATTCTTTGAAGGGGAACTTGAATCCCTGTGCATCATGCTTCAGCTTTAAAACAGTTAAATCACTTAAATATGCAGGCACATATTTCAGGTATCCATGGTATCCCTGCAGCTCAACCTACTAAGCTCAGTTCCAACCTTCACATTTCAAGCAACTGATTGACAGAAATGAAAGCAGCACCCCTGCAATTCCCTGTTGAAAAGATGCTTGTATGAATTGAACTGAGAAGGCTCAAAGTATATTATGCATACCTGTGGGCCAATAGCTCAAAGTCTTACCCTTTATTTTGCATCCAGGGCAGCAGGGTCCTTGTTGGCATCTGGGAGATTGGCTTGGGTGTGAGATAGGGTCTTCTGAGCATCCTCATCTGATAGTAGGGTGGCAAGAGCACTGTGGGGTTCCTGTCCACCAGTCCCCAAGTGTGTCCTGGATTGTAGCCAGGGACCGGCTGGAAGGGGATGTCATTCTCTAGTAAGGGAAAATGTATCTCAGAAATATGTATAGGGGTCAAAATGGGCTTTTATTCACTCTCAGAAGGAAGATCCCCTTAGAAACCTTCTGGTATACGGCCCAGGGGGTCAAGGAAACAATATTGATTTACTAATACTTGGAGTCCTCCAACAATATCTTGGACTCCTTGTACTTGTATTTGGCCTTGGACTCCTGCACCTTAGTCTTGGACTCCTGCACCTTAAACTTGGACTCCAGCACCTTAATCTCAGACTCCTCTTCCTTGAACTTGGACTCCGGCTCCTGCTCCTTGATCTTGGGCTCCTGCACTTTAGTAGTCCTTATGGCCTCTGTAATCCACTTCATCCAGTCTAGTTCAGTCTAGTCTCTTTTAGTCTCTCTTGTGGCCTTTGTAATCCACTTCTTTCAATCATCCATCCTCTCCTAGAGTCTCAGATAGCTCTCCCTTTTTATATCCCCTTGTTTTAGACCAAAAACCTCTCTTAGAACTCTGGTCTTTCAAAGCTTAAACTATCCAGTTTTTCTCCTTCTAAAATATATTAAACTTCCAAACTTACTTCAGCCAATGAAAGCCCTGAATTTTCCGCTTCTGCTCCTCATTTTTTAGGCTCCAACTCTTAAGTTAAAGCCCTCAAACTGTTGATCAAATAGACTCTGGCTCACAGCCAATCATACACCTTGATTCATTGGTTTTGCCAAAAAGGTTTCCCCAGATGACCTGTCCTTGACTCTGGTTTGAACTCAAAGCTGTCTCACTCCAGGTAAACAACTGCTCTGCGTTTCAAACAGTTTCGCTGTAATCCCCGTCATGTTTCCCCAGCAAATCTCAAGCGCTTCCACATATGTTTTACTTAGGCAAATTTTGACCCTTCAATTTTTCAACGTTTCTCTATGTTTTTCTGTGTTTCTTTCAACGTTTTGCGACTTAAAACCTGCTTCTTGCTTGTCCTTTTGCCTCTCCTAGTTGTTCTTGGCAAAATTTGCTCTTTTGCCCTTACAGTTTCTCTGTTCTTTTCCCTGCTTCTTTCTGGCCTATTTCCTCTTCAATTCTTTTTCTTAAAATAAATTTACAGTTCTAACAAACTGTAGATTATTTTTCCTTCTCTTTCTCTTTCATTATCTGATATTTAATCCTTTCTTAATCAGAATAAGGCAGTATTCAATCATTATTTAACTGCTTCTTTTTATCTATATTTCCTCTCAAAAGTCACTAAAACAGTTCTTCCAGCCTCTGCATCTAGTCTGGCTAGTTCTTACTTCAACAGAAGTCACTAAACTTTCACTTGGCCAACATAAGCCCCGCCTGCAAAAACACCAAACATGTGGATCACCACAAGCACTGTAGATAATATTAAAAGCCAGGGTATATATGGCCTCAGGGAGAAGGAAGAAATCAAGAGAGATAACCTAGATGTCCGTGGTGATTGTAGTAGCAGCCATTGTTGCTATTGGTTGCTGCATTACCCAATCCAATCACCCTTGATATCAACTTGTTTTTGATATCAATCCCAAATATGGTTGTTGCTCATAATAATAATCATGCAAATCATAATAGCACTAAAGTTGTGAATTCTGGCCAATTTTTTGGACATAAATCAGTCTGTTATGATTGCATCAGGATTATAATTCCTGCACTTTCCTGCCAATCTAGCATTATTACATTTGAACGGTGGTTATGCAACTCAAACTCCTCCTAAGTTGGTTGCAAGGTTGCTTGTTGTGTGGCAATGATCCTTTCCCCTATTTTTCTATATAAGGCTTCACTTTTAAAAAAGACACAGATCCTAATACAACTTATTTCCATTTATTTTGCACTTTTAAAAAATCAAACTTGCCTTCTTACCATAAAGCTACCTTTGATTTGTGTAACACAATTTACTTGTACTTAATTTATATAAGCTATTTGTTTGTTATTTGCAACAAACCCTTAGCGTACAACAATGTCTATATGGGCATGGATTATCCAGATCTGGTAGAATATGTGAGGGCAGGCAGCAAAGGTACCCTCAACTAGTCAGGTTGATGCCTTTTTATCTGTGGCAGGCTCTTCTGGGTGGATTAGCAGATGATGCTATCCTTGGACTTTGGTAAATCACTGTACAGGAGAAAGGGCTCTTCATTTGGAAGGTTTTGGAGCCCAAAAGTGAGCCCCAGCCCATAAAGAACCACATAAACCTTGGGGGTTGGGGGTTGGTAGCAGTGTACTTGTAACCAATAAAACTTAACAAGCTGCTCTTGAGTGGAAATTGCCTTGAGATTTTTGGACCAGAGGTGCTTAAGGGCCTTGATGTTCAGGGCAGATGCCTTAAGGTTGGCAGAAATTAGGATCATCTTCACAAGGTATCACTTAAGCATCCATTTATTTACACAATAGGGGGCTTACAAGTGTGTTACCCCTCTTCACTCTAATAATTTTCATCCCTCAGTATTGAGAGAGTTATCACAAAATTTATCATAACCCACAGAGTAATCACTTTTAGTTGGGTGCTTTTGCTCATTTTAATTAAAGATGTAATGGCCAGCAATGTACCCAGGGTCACCCTTTATCAACATAATGGGGAAGTTATTGGGGACCTTAATCTCTCCATACAGATTGAAAATGTTGTGAATGTCTGTGGATCCAAAGCTGCATGACCAGTAGCCTTAAACCTTACAATATACTCATCAGGAGACTCCTGATGATCAGGAGACAATGAGGAGGAAGAACTACTGGGAGGAGGAGGGGAGGGGTTTCTTGAAGCCTGCTTAGTGACATGCTTCTCCTTCTCATTAGGAGATGCAGGCTCTTTAAATGCCTTTCACTTCAAAGCATAGAAAATTTTAAGTGCTCTGAGTCATCAGCAGACCCATAGAAGGAATTGTTATTTAAGCCATTATTATTTTTATTTGAAGTTTTCTTGAAGAGGAGTTAGAGTCTTTGCCTTGGGGGCCTTCCTGGTACACTTGGGGGTAGTGGCAGAGGCCTTGGAAGCTGAGCCCTTGGTAAGATTGGGTTGCTTAGTAAATCTGGGCCAAAATAACGCTAGCATTAGAAAAGGGTTATTAATTTAGATGAAAAATATATTAAATAATTAAGCAAAAGGTTTATAAATTTGGGCTATCTGAACTAGCTAAAGCTATGAGAGAAGAATGATCTAAACCAAGATATATATAAAATATACAGTAGTTTTCACAGCTGTGATGCTAAGCAAAATAACACAGATTTAAATAATGGACTCAGATTTAAGCAGAATTCAAGTATCAGCTTAAAATATACATCCTGTTAACAGGGGCTTTGTGTATTAATAAGAAAAATGGCTCAAGATAACAACAAAAAACAAGCAAAAACAATTGAAATATATTAAAAAATACACAGAATCACAAAAGAAATAGTTTGAGTTATCCTTTGTATAAATATATCTACTATAGTAGTTTTCAAACCTGTTGAGATAAATGTATATTAGTCAGTTTAGAACATATAGGTTCAGTCACAAAACAAATTTCAACTTGATAGATCTAAATAGAAGATAATTTCACGGAAAATGAGCGCTATTTGGCAAATATGTCCAGTCATATAACAACTCATTCAAACTAGGGACAAATGCTTTATGATTCAACAACAAGTGTACCAAACAATAGAACACATGAGTTTCAGTCACAGAACACATCTACTATGTTTACTATGGTTTTTGTGAGCGCATGAAACTCAGTCACAAAAGTTAAAAACTCAATCCAACAACAAGCCTCAATAGCAACTGAAACAGACAATGTAAATATCAAATATCAAAAATCAAAATGCATTAATGAATCTATAATACTGTTACCGAACTTGTCCTAATTAAGAAAGCAATCTAGAATACATAAAGGAAATAAATATTCTGAGTGTCTGTTTTGGGATTAGAATCAATAAAAATATCAAATTTAGTCCAAAAATACAAGTAACAGTGCACATTTACAACCAAAAATAATTAATATAGAAATCTAAAAATCTAATTTGAAATAAGCGTAGTGACTACAAGCTTTTATGCTACTATATATGAAGAGATAAAAATTATAATAAATAAATTATATAGATAAACTGTTCTAATTTTATTTTACTTTTATACCAAAATGGAAGCTTCACAACAATAGAGCAACAATGGACCTATTGTGCGCCGCAGTCATGGTTGTCCCGCTGGTCAAAGAACAGAGTTAGTGCAACACAAGTGCCTACTCAGGAAGGAGACAGAGGAGAGTTTAATAGTGAGGTTGCACTGATACAACCAGCTCAAGGGGAACAGAGTACAAGGGCATAGAGCATAAATCCCAGGGTCCAGAAGCTGACCCAAAAATTCACTAATGTCATCACCACCAAAACTGTAAATGATGTCACCACTGAGAGGGTGTCCTTGGTGTATGACCCTGTACACTGCCGTGATGGTGTTTCAGCAACTCTTCTGGAGAAGGTTAAGCCAGTCCTTGACACCATGTATGAGCCTTACATGAGTGATTCCAAAGGAGGAGACAAGGACAAGCTGCCCCAGTATTTCCAAACAACTAAAGGGCAGAAGGTGCTGAAAAAGGTTGCTGCATTCTACAGCCAAGTGCTCATACCCTGTGTTGTGCCCAATCCTGTAGAGTCAATCCCCACTTCCAAAAAGGCCAAGTACAGCGTCATCCCCAATTCCACCCAGGAGACTTTCATGAGACTCATGGAGGAGACAACTGACTACAAGAAGGCCGCAACCATTTTCAGGGGCAACCGCCAGAATTAACTCATTCTGCAAGTCAACTTACTGAATGTCGACAATTTGTTGACATTCAGTAAGTTGACATTATTTTAGTATTTATCCGCCGGAATTGGGCATTTCCAAAACTAAGCTAATTTTTCATAGTGAATTATTAAGTCAGAATTGCAAAATTAAAAAGGAACAGACATAATGTCAACACCATTTAAACAAAGGCTTAATTTTAAGCCAAAAAACTAATATAATTTACTATGAAAATGTAAGTTTCTTTGTACTTTTACATTAAGGTCGACTACAGTAAGTAATATCTGGATGTCGACCCCAAATAAGAATCCATAAATTTCTTAATAAAATACACAATATTCTAAAAATAACTATTTTTTATATTTTATACTACTGTTTTTATTAAATATATATTAAGATAAGCATTGAACAAAGACATATGCCAACTTTCAGAGCATTCTTTGTATTATTTAGATATTTACTGTTATTTTAAACTCACTGGATAAACTATAGCTTATTTCTGGAAGTCCACTTAAGCCAAAACACATATGTTAAAACTAGAATTTATATATGTATTTATAATGTCAACTTTGTGTCAAATTGACGTGTTGCCTAAATTGCAACAAAGGGGTTTGGCTAAGCAAACAAAGTGACATAATTTAAGCAAGATTTAATAGGAGAGTTGCTATAAAAGAACGCTGACTGCCTGAATGTTGACACCTTCACTTGTTTATTAGTAAAACACTGCCGCTTAACAAAAAGCACACATACAATGGTATGGTAATTCAGGCCAAAGTACCCAGGGCTGTACTTTAGACTTCCCTCTACAATCCCTATTATTTAGTTTTCATAAGTTACATATGCAAATCTTTAAATTTTTTAAATTTAAAAATAATCAATTTTGGACTTAAAAAACCAACTCCAGAAAATATTAACCAAGCTTTATAAGTGATTTACATAGTGTTTTTCTACTTTAATGCTGACTGTCAGTATGTTGACGTCAAAATTAAAGCGTTTTTTATGCTGACAAACTAAATTAAATATTTTTGACTATTGTGACTACCAGAATGTCAACTTTTTATTTAAACATGGTTTTTTTCTATTCTTTACTAATAAACTAGCTCTAAAATTACTTTCCATACTTCTATAAACTATTTAATTAATAATAAAAAATAAAACAAGTGATTATTATTTAATTTTATTCATGTTTCACATGATTATTCTTACTTTATGAACTCTACTCTAATTATTGTAGGACAAATCTTCCAAGAAGCCACAAAAGAACCCCAAGTCAACCAAGAAAGTACCCAAAGCCTCTGGAAAGGCCCAAAGTCCCTACCCCAACAAAAAACCAGCCAAAGAGCCCTCAAAAAAACAGAAGACAAAGGAGAAGACCCCAGACCCTGAAAGCAAAGAGCCCTCCCCTGCCCCCTCCTCTTCTCCAAGCTGGTACCAATCAGAAGGAGATGAGGTTCCACTAAACAAGCAAGGAAGAAAGAAGATACCCAAGAGTCCAGAACCCCAGTCAAGCCCAGATGAATCAAGCTCAAAGGAATCAAGCCCCAAGGAATCAAGCTCATCCCAGTCCAGAAAGCGCAAGAATCCAACTCCAGATAATTCCCCTCCACCGCCCAACAAATCTGCACCTCCATCCTCCTCATCAAGTATCAATAAAGAAGATCCTGATGATTACCTGTCTGACTATCATCAAGCACCAATTGGCCCATGGGATCCCCTAAAGGTTCACAATATATGTAACGTCAAAGGAGAGTTTAAGCTCCCAAAGAAGTTCCCTTGGTTTTCCCCTCTAATGTCTGTCAAAGGAGGTGCAAGTTTAGTCTGTGATGGCTATGTTTTTAATTGCAACAATCAAAAGAGAGCAGGAAGAAGCAAGCATTATGTATGTGAAGATAGAAGCTGCGCTGCCAGGATCAATACAGAAGGATGGGATAAAGTCACTAGTGAAAAAGGAGAGCACACATGCAATGCTCCAATCAATCTTATTAAAAAGCTTCTAAAGTGGTACCTCTACCAAATGGTCCCAGTCTCCAAAGATGTCAAGGCTTCTGATCTGGCAGTTAAGGCCACCACACACCTAAGTAATGAGAACCTGAAGCTCATCCCTGACCGCAACCAGTTAGTGAAGTACATATGTGACAAACACTGTGATCTATTCCCCCATAAGAAATCTGCCATGGTCCAAGGAGAGTTAGTCTTGACAGAGGAGTTAAAGATGTTCAATGGTGATGAGGTATTCCTTTTACATGATGATGGGCCTACAGCAGAGGCAAGAATTATATGCTATGCTACACAACAGAACCTGGAGCAGTTGAGGGATTCAGAGACCTGGTTATGTGACAGTACCTTTGCAGTATGCCCCTGCCTTTTTTACCAACTATGGGTTGTACATTCCCTTATTGAAGGCAAGGTGCTCCCATTTGCCTACTTTCTGCTTCCTGGGGCAACAGAAGAGATCTACACAAGGGCCTTTAAAATCCTTCAGGAGGGCATCAAAGCCCTACCCAATAATAGAAAGAGTCCCCCTGGCCATAACACTAGAGCCAATCCAGATGATGATGAAAAGGATGAAGCCACCCTTGCTGCAGAAAAAGAAGCTCAAGATAAAGCACTTGGCCCCTCAACTATAATCATGGACTATGAAACTGCCCAGTATAACGCTTTTGTAAATACCTTTGATGGAGAGGTCCAGGGGTGTTTTTTCCATTATTGACAGGCTGTCAACAGGCAACTAAAGGGTCTACCTGAGCTCAGCAAGCTCCACCGTCTAGATACATCAGGAAAGTGCAAGTTCTTAATTCAGCAGTTTGTAGCACTAGCCTTTGTAAAGCCAGAGCATACTGGACAAGCCTTTGACCTCCTATGCCAGGATCCATATGCCAAGAAACATGATGGTGCCTTCTACCCTTTCATTGAATATTATGAACCACAGTGGATTGGACGTAAGGTCACTAAGCCCGAGCAAGCCCAGAGCCAAAGCCAACTGGAACTGCTACCAGGCAGTTCTTAAGGATGAGATGAAAACTACTTCATCTTTGGAGGGCTGGCATAAGCATATCAAGTCCTCCTTTGGAATCAAGCCCAGATACAACACCTTCTATGAGCACCTCAAAGTCCAACAGGGGAAGACTGCTGCATCCATCAGAGATATTGAGAACCGCCCATCCAAGAAGAAGAGAACCACCAAAGAGAAACAGTATCAAGAGAAGATCAAGGACGTTGTCAAGGCCAAATATAAGCTTTCAGAGATTGGGGAATACATCAAGAAGATTGCCACAGTTCTTAATGGCAACCAGGTGATCACAGTCTAGCTTTCAATTAAATTTATTGAGTATTGCCTAATTTTTTATATAGTTCTTATATATTAAGTATAATATTTTTAAATAAATAGTTATTCTAAATAACTCATTAATAATTTATGATACTGTTTTTATAAAATCATTGATTTTCTATTGATAGTTTGATGCTTTAGACTGTATTACATGGCCTATATTGGTATTTTACTAGTAAATTATATGTTTTTTGTAGTTTTCAATATAGAAAAAACTTTATATTACTGTTTCTGATTGTTATATTTTGCTATAATATGTAACTTTTTATGTAGTATCTTTTTGTGTATTGGATTTTTTTGTTTTTATAAGTGGGAAAAAATTTATTATAGTAAAGATAGCTAATTTCATAGTAAAATAAAATAAAAGTGTATTTTTATGAATTTTTTTAATTGTCATGTATAATTTTTTATGGACTTTTTAAAATCTATGTTGTCACATTACCCTAAAAAATATCTTGAAGCTTAATTTTTATTAAGTAAAATGTTCAGGAAACAGGTTTCTGCTTATTAAAAAAGTGTCAACATTTAGTAGTCTGCATGAGTTAAAACTTAATTCTGACTTTTCAATGCTGTCAACATTAAAGTATTTTTAATTCTGATTATTGACATATAGTAAGTTCAACTTGCGGAATGAGTTAATTCTGGTGGTTGCTTTGTCAGGATCTCAGAAAAATCTTCCCACAGGCTCTGCAAAACCTACCTGAAAACAGGTGCTGTTCTCCTTTTGGAGAAATCCAAGTGCAAACCAGTTCTATTGGTTAAGGAACACCTGTGGGCCATCTGAAAGTGGATTGTATGAAACTGCCATTTTGAACTGGATAATATTTAGTCAATGGTTGAGTCTGCTTTTGAAATCCAGGCTTTGGTTGCCACTTGCTACTACACAGCCAAGAAATTATAATTCTCCTGAAAGAAACTTGGGGCATCTTTGTACAATCAGAATAGCCCAGACAGCGTTGTCTACTGCCAGAAATACAAAAAGATAGTTACTGCTCTCAAGGAGAAGGACACTTTCAAATTCTTCTACATTGATGGGTCCTGTTTTGCGTTGTCAATGTGTAAAAAGTATGGTTATGTCCCCAAAGGTGAAAAAATGGTATGTCCCGGTGTGTGGCTATCCGGTCTGTGCCTACTCAATGGTAGCCCTTCTTGGTCCCCTTGGCATAGATCTCTAACAGATGATCAAGGGGTCCCACAATAGTGGGACCTTCCTGGAATTTCTCTGATTGGTTCAGGAGCACCTCAGAGTGACCATTTTGGGGCTCACTAATGTTATTGTGCTGGATAATGTTGGTCTCCACAAGGTACCAGAAGTTCTTGCAAAATTCCCAGTGATTGAAATTGGTGTAGAAATTGGCTTCCAACAATTGTCCATGTTCAATTTGTGCCTTCTCTTCCTCCCCTCCTATTCCCCATTCCTCAACCCAATTGAGGAGGTTATTAGGTGGCTAAAATGAGTAGTCAAAAAAGGGGCGCCACCTGGGCCCAAGGACTTGTTTAATTTGCTGCAGGTTGGTGTCCATACCCTCCCAGCTGAAACTGTGGTCAAATTATATGGTCACACAGATTTGTTTCTCCCTGTGTGCATATCAAAGCAGCCAATTAATCAAAGACTTTGCTATTCCAAATGTTTTTTTTGCATTTTATTTTTTAATATTTGTTTTATTTAGTTTAATTTATATTGGCTTTATTTCTGGGATTCTGCATGTATACTGCCAGGTATAATAAAAATTAACAAAGCAAAGCCAATTGAATGAATGAATGAAGAATTGAATGAACAAATAACAAACAAAAATATTGATAAGGAGCGCCTTTTGGGGAAGCTTCAAATATAGAATTAGGAAGAGAAGAAGTATATTTTATTGGATAATACTTTAGACTTATATAGCTTTAGCTGTGGCGGGGATTTTAGTTGAATTAAACCCAGGGGCTGATCATGTACTGGATGGGTTTGAGTTGCTGGATACCTGGACAGTCATGTGATACTGGTTTGTTGCCATTTCTGGTATGTTGAATGATGTATTAGAAAGGCACCAAATTGGGCAATGAATGGATGTTAGGTGTGATGGCAATAGCCAGAATACTTGTACATCCAGACCCTTGACACACCCCTCTCTTAAGGGGTTACTTAGGTACATCAGGAGGGGGCTTTGTCTTGACGGCTGATGCCTGATATTCCTGGAGTTGTTTACTAGTGGGGACCAACTGGACCGCATGTTCTCTTTTAATAGGGGGGAGGCAAGATCTGTGATACTTTTTGGTGATGGTGTAAGGGATCCAACCCATGGGGGGTTCCTGAGAACTTGCGGGCAGACGGCCCGCGGGCCCAGCAGGGAGGGCCCACCACATGATTGGGGCTAAATTTACAATATAAGATAACAATTTGCCAAGGACTACCCAAGGTCTGCTTACAGGTATTATAGAACCAATCAATCAATGATCCAGTGAGGGTGATGTACATCACTCCAAATATCTGGGTGGAAGTGGATTCACTAGCAGCAATGTCAGATTCTTGCGGGCGGTTGGGCCGCAGGGTGAGGGGCGGTGTCATTGGAACCAAATATGCGGGCAGGAAATTATACTTGTCTTAGAATAGCAGAGGAGGTATTATGACTTTGGTACCTTCTCTGTAAACAATTTCTGTCTCTCTAGTTCTAGCTTTGGGGTTGTGGATCAGGATTTCCTCCAGAGTAAACTCAGAATACACCGGGTTGGGTGGGTACTCGGTGAAATGTACTGGGCCAAAGAGAGCTCCTGGTGGACAGTAAAAGTCAGACGGCTGGTCTGCGGTTTCTTGGGGTAGGTGGGTGTGGAGTGCGGAGCCGCAAGACGTAGGCTGAAAATGAAACAGAACTAATAACAAGTATGGTATGATCTGGTTGAACCAAAGGTTCATTTCACTTTATTGCAAGAATGGCAATGGGCATCTTCCTGGTGGTCCAGGGTATAAGTATGCCCATCTGTCATGGTAAAATTTTCACAAATTTCTTTGGCCTGGGTTTTTCCTCTTACCAGGTCTTCCCAGTCTTTGGTGGCATCAATTGCAGGAGTTATTCTATTATCTGGATTAAAATGAGAATGCTCAAATTCCCTAGTCAGGTTATGAGATTAATTGCCTCTGTGTAGCCCGCGTTCCATGGGAAGGTTCTCTGTTTCTCCTTCCACGTGGGCCTGAGTTATTCTGGGGACTGTGGCTGGACCTGCCTGCCAATTTTTTGCGTTAACAGGAACCCTGGGCGTGGGAGGCATCAATGTAGGTGAATTTGAATCATCTAGCTTCAAAAGATTTTCTGAAGTTGAATCCTGCTCTGGTTTGAGCCCAAAAAACTGCGGGCTGGCGGCCTGCGGGATGCCAGGGTTTGAGTCTCATAGTTGAGGCTTTTTAATAAGCATATTTGATAGGAGTTTGTCACTTGTGACAGATGGGATCTTTGGCACCCTGGAACTTAACCAGGTAGGTGTTCCTGTCTGGTTGGTATCTGATGATTCTTCCTGGTCCTCTGTGTACTGAGTCTAGCTTCTTTCTGTTCCCAGCTAGAACCCAGACAGGGGAGTTGATGGGGAGTGGGTCCTCTGTTGAGGTTACCTTTTGGGTTTTGAGTCTCTTTGTTTCTGCCAGTTTGGCTTTGAGGTGTATGTGTTGTAGAGCTGGTTTCTGTTCTACTGGGGGAGGTTTCCCTGGGGGGATCTTCACATACAGTTGATTATTGCGGGTGACTATTTAAGGCTTGTATCTGTATGTTAGTTCAAACAGTGAGTAGCCTGTCCCTTGATTGGTACAAACCTGGGATACTAGTAATGCATGTTTCACATAGAGTGTCCATGTGTCTTTGGCTTTACCATCCATTATTTTCTCCAGGGTTCTAATAAGGCTGCTGTTCAGGCGTTCAACTCTGCTGTTGGCCTGTGGCCTGTAGGGTGAGGTTGTGGAGTGTTTGATGTTCTTTGTTTTTAGATTGTTGTTTACTACGTGGCTTGTTAAATCTTTTGCTCCATATGTTATGATGTAGTCTGGAGTGCTGTAGTCCACTATGATTGCTTTATTGATGGATTGGTTTATTGTTTCCGCCTTATGATATTTTGTTGCCCAGCAGATGGTCCAACATGTGGCAAAGTTGATGGCTACAATTAGGAAACATTGATTTGTTTTGGTTTCTGGGAAGGGTCCCACTACATCCAGTCCCCAAACCTTAAATGGTTCAGGGTCAGGTACTGGGTTGACTGTTGGCTGTGGCGCCTTGGTGCTGGCGTATTTTTTCACATACTGTACACTTTTTTAGAACATCAATTATGTCTTGCTTCAGGTTGGGCCACCATACTATCTCTTTTAGTGTGAGATATAAGTTGTTAGCCTTTGTGTGTCCTAGCAGACAATGGTGTCTTAGTATAGTGTCAACTCTTTGTGCAAGTGAAATGTATGGAATGTGTTTATTCTTGATGATTTGGTATACTGTGCCATTTGATATGTGGAAATGTTTTTCATTCCTTACTAGCATATCATGGGTTAGTTGGTGTGTGGAGGGATCCTTTCCTTTTGTCTTGTACTAAGTGTTGTATAGGTTGGGCCAGTCAGGGTCCAGGTGGTCAGGTTAATCCTCTCTTGGCTGGCATAGCCTAGAGAGAGCATTAGCTGTGACCAGCTCTGCCCCCTTTTTGTATTGGATGTCCAGGTTAAGCTGTTCCAGCAAGGACATCCATTTGGCTTGGCGCCGCGCAAGTGCGTTCTGAGTTTTGAAATAGATTAAGGATTTGTGGTCAGTTAGCACTCAGACGTTTAAGTGTCCTTTGAGATAACATCTCCATTTCTTGCATGTGTGATATATTGCTAGCAATTCTTTATTGTGTATTGGGTACCTTTGCTCAGTGTTTGTTAGTTTTCTGCTTTTATAACATACTGGCAGGAAATCTTGCTGCCCTGGCTGGCAGATGTGTAGGACTGCGCCAATGGCGGTGTCACTAGCATCTGACTCAAGCTTGTAGCACCCGTTGTTATTAGGTTATTGCAAGATTGGTGCTTTGATCAAAGCTTGTTTTAATAATTGGAAATTCTTGTTGCATTCTGGAGTCCAGATGAATTTCTTTTTGGCATTACCTTTGGTTAGGTCATTGATTGGTGTAGTGAGCTTTCCGCAGTCTTTGATGTATTTCCTTAGGTAAGCTACCATACCAAGAAAGCATCTTACTTGTTTCACAGAGGTGGGGCGTTTCATGTTATTTATGGCTTTTATATTGTCTGGATCTGCTTTGATGCCACTGTCAGAGACAATGTGGCCCAAGAACAGGAGTTCCTTTTCCATAAATTGGTACTTACTAGGCTTAGTGTATAGTTTGTGCTTTGCAAGTCAATTGAGTGTCTTGCAGACATGCGTGAGGTGTTCCTCTTTTGTTTTTGAAAATATGATGATGTTGTCAAGGTAACATAATGTGTTTGAGAGTCTGTTTAGCGCCTGGTTCATCATGGTGACAAATGTTGCTGGGGCGTTTGTCATCCTGAAATTCATTACTTTACATTCAAACGACCCAAATTGTGTGCGGAACATGGTCTTTGGTATGTCTTTCTCTTTAACTTCTACTTTGTTATAACCAGATGTGAGGTCAATTTTTGAGAAATTTTTTGCTCTGGAGAGCCTTGAAAATAGGTCTTCTATGAGGGGAAGTGGGTATTTATTTTTTACTGTACTTGCATTTAGTGCTCTGTAGTCCGTAACTAAGCAAAGAGATCCTTCTTTCTTCTTTACAAAGAAAACTGCTGCCCCCACGGGGATTCAGACAGACAAATGAATCCTTTGGCTAGGTTGTCCTTGATGTGGGCTTTAAGTGTTTGGGTCTCCATGGGAGAGAGTCTGTAGAGGGGTGCAGGTTTGGGCATGGCTTTGCATAAGTTGATGCCATGTTTGACCTCCTGTTTGGGGGGTAACTGTGAGTTCTTCCTTGAATACATGAGCGTATTCATTTAGGAGTGCCACAAGTTCTGGGCATTGGATCTTTTGTGTTTGTATATTATTAAATTCAGAGTACCTCATTATATGGAGGGTACTGTCTTTGGTTAGATGTTCAGAGTCATCTTGATTTATGACTTGGACAAATACTGTGTCTCTTAGAATGAGGTTGTTGGGTTCTTTGAGAATGTTGAAATTGACTCCATTGCGTTTTATTGGCATGGTTTTTGTTTTCCAACATACACTGGGATTCACTCAGGTGAACCAGTCCATGCCTGCTACAATGTTGTAGTTTATGTTGTTCATGACAAGTCCTTTGATGGAAGTTTTGTATGCCTTGGAGGTCAATTCTGAAGGGAGTTGTTTCTCCTTCAAGTAGAACTTTTGATTTGTCTGCCATTCTGGCGTATTTGAAGTTGGATTTGACAACTGGTATTTTGTACTTGGTTACAAATGGTTTGCTAACAATAGTGTGTTGTGCACCAGAGTCAAATAAAATTTTATGTGTATGAGATTTGTAAGTGCATGGATAGACAAGAAGTTGTGAGCAATCTTTAATTTTTATGTTCATAAAAATGGGGGATTGCGGGACACATGGGATGCAAGCAGCAAAGTTTGTGCTTTGGTACTTCTTCTTGTCATGTTGGGGGGAGACAGGGGCACTTAGGCCTGTTCCCCCTCCTCTTTTCCCTGTTCCTCTGTTTCAAGACCTTCAAGGTCAGAGAATGTGGGGTCAGATTCATAGCGGGTTGCTACTTCAGCGTTGTTAACTTTGGTGGTGTCCTCTTTCTTGGGACAGGAGCGGTTTGCGCTTTGGCTACAATTGCCATTGTTACAATTGGAGTTGCTGTTGCTATGATTGGTGTTCTGGCGCTTGTTGCCATTAGAGTTGTCTCTGCCATTGCTGTTTGAGGAGCGGTTGCTGTTGCGTGCAGCATATTCCATGTTTGCGCGTTTTTCTGCGCGTTTGGCTTCTGCAATGAGCGCAGGCATGGAGGTGTTAGCCTCTGGGCGGATGAGGGCAGCAACAGAGGGTTTCATTTTATTGATGAATGAGGCTCTAGTGTGTACGTTGTCAGCTTGTGCTGGGTTTTGAATTTTACGGTGTATTTCCTCAAATTCATTGGCGTAGGCTGTGATAGTGGTCTTCTGAGGAAGATCACTGAGCTGTATTGCAATGTCTTGGAGAGATTCAGTGACGCAGAAATTGTGCATGATGTCTGCTTTGAACTCTTCCCAGTTGTCAAGCTGGTTGTCAGTTTGTGAGCCAACCCAGGTGGCAAACCAGTTAGCTGTGGCCTTGTATAGGCGCTTGCTGGCTTCCTGGACCCATTTTTTGTGGGGAATGTGGCTGGCGCGGAGTTTTGTGGCTGAGTGGTCTAGCCAGTTGATGACGTTTTCTTTGTTTTTACCAAAGAACTTGTCAATACCAATGTATTTGGTGTTGGTAACTTCGCCTGTGATAGGTGGTTGTGTGTTTGTTTGTGGTTGTAGAGAGCAACTGTATTGAATTATCTTGGCACATGCTTTGGGCATGACCAGTCCTTTGAATACGGTGCATCCACTAGGAATATCTTCATTGATGTTGTGGGCGCAGAAGTACGTTTTCCAGGTATCCTGGGATGTGGCCTGGTTGAGTACGTGGGCAAAGGTGGGCGGGTTCTGTTCAGTCATTTTCTCTTTCATTGGCGTGGTCAAAAACTGTAGTGCTACTAGTGATAAGGAGCGCCTTTTGGGGAAGCTTCAAATATAGAATTAGGAAGAGAAGAAGTATATTTTATTGGATAATACTTTAGACTTATATAGCTTTAGCTGTGGCGGGGATTTTAGTTGGATCAAACCCAGGGGCTGGTCATGTGCTGGATGGGTTTGAGTTGCTGGATACCTGGACAGTCATGTGATATTGGTTTGTTGCCATTTCTGGTATGTCAAATGGTGTATTGGAAAGGCACCAAATTGGGCAATGACTGGATGTTAGGTGTGATGGCAATAGCCAGAATACTTGTAAATCCAGACCCTTGACAATATTTATATATTTTTTTATTATGGTTTTATTTGGTATAGTTTATTTCACATTTTTATATGATTCCAATTATATATTGTCATGTGTAATAAAAATTAACAAAGTAAGAAGAATGAATGAATGAATGAACATACAGTAGTTTTCAAACCTGTTGAGATAAACAAAAAATCTCAGTCTAAAAACAAAATCAAAGTGGATCTAAATCTATTGTAATTTAATTTAAATTCCTTAATTTTTAATTTTGTTTTTAGGCTGAGTTGTATAAGTTTTTAGACTGAGATTTTACGTTTATCTCAACAGGTTTGAAAACTATTGTACATAAATATTTATTTTTTGTCATGTATTTATTTGTTGAATTTAGATAATTTGATTAGATTATATTTTAAAGAATTTATATATAAAAAATTTAAAAACTTTATTTGGGTTTAGAGCTTTATTGGGGGTGGGAGCGGCAGAATTCCAGGACATTGCATTGAAATAGACTAGTAATTTCTATTGACAACAGGTATGTTGACATGGCTGCTGTACTATATAAATTGCGGCAACTTGGTTACAGGAGCAGTGTGATACAATTGGCCAGGAGGATTTTTTCCGGTGGAGCTGCCATCCCATATATGGCGGCAAGAATAACTGAATCCTGAATAATGTTCTCAATTGAGCTGTATCCTGGGGCAATTTTTTTCCATCTAATAATTGGCAAACTTCATCCAGCTTTATTAATACAGCAGACTGGCTGTATGCTTCTGCTTTAATCCACACAAGTACAACAAGACCCAGGTAAACAATCAAGTGAAGTCTCTGCCCTGCAAACAGGGCTGAAAACCCACAAAATTTATTGTATAGAGTACTGGTTTCATTTTTAAAGGACATAGTGGCAAAGGTTTTTCCCATTATTTTTGGTATTCCAGTCTTGTCAGAGCACCAGGGGGCCTTAAAGTCTCCGAGGACGCCTACAACAGAAGACAGGACGGCAGCTGAACTATAGCTAAGCTTTGTTATTTTTTCTTTGAAATTTTTTTAGGATATGGGATATTGTGTGCTTGGTTGGGAAACAGAAACAGACTTCTTCTTGTCCTCTCTCCATCTTGGGTAGGTTTTGGTATGACATATTTTGGAAAAAGTTCCAGACAAGCATGACAAAAAGCTTGCAGAAGCCAAGATCCGGAACATACTGGTTGAGGTGCAGGTTGGGGGCTGAGGCCAAAGCCGAGACCCACCATTTGGAGTTGTCTTGCTTTGGTTGGAGTGCTGTAAGTTGTTCTTGTTTCATAGGGTAATTTTTTTAAATTTTTAATCATCTCAGAGGCAGCAGCTGGTGTCAGGACCATCTGACGCCCTATTTGGGGGCAACTGTGGCAAGTTTGACTCCCTGGTAGTCAACACTATAGTAAAGTGAGAATTCAGTTTTTTCCCTGATCAATAACTAGAAATTGACACTTTTTTAATTAACAAAGCTTAATGTACTGAAAACTTTTAATATAAAAAATTAAGCTATACAGCTATGGTATACTAAAGTGACCCCAGAGAGCTCAAAAATGCAATAAAAAGTAAGCCTTAAATAAATAAGAATAAGGAGAAATAAGCAACTATTTCTCATTTTACTATGTAATTTACACTCTTCATTATAAAAATATTTTTGATTACCATAAAAATTAAAATTCCAATGAGACAAAATTAAAAAAAACACAAAAATAAAAGTTATGCAAAATATGAAGAAATTTTAATATTTATTTGATATAGTTCATATAAGTATAAATGTGAGTTTCTTTTGTTTTATTAGGAAATTAACAAAAATTAAGATATTTCATTCACTTTCAACTATAACTATTCATCTCAAACTTACCATGTATACATAAAATAATTAGTGCTATCTAATTAAATCTAAAAATAGAAAAATTAAAACTAAAAACTAATTGATCAAAACTAAAAAGTAAAAATTAAAACCATAGAAGCAAGACAGCAAGTTTATTCCTCCCCATTCTTCCCCTTCTTCATTTTGGCCCCTTCTAGGAGGGCAGTTGCAATGAGCTCAAGCTGCTGCTTGATCTATGAGGCCTTGTATTTATGCTTGGCTGCATTTTGAATGGCCTTGGTGAATAGGGTGGAACAGGTTGTGGGCTTGGTGGGGGGACGCGGTTTGCCAAGTCACACAGCTTGGAGATGGTTTTCTCCTGCTCATGCTGCAGGAGGGAGAAAAACTTATTGAATTTTGGGTGGAGCCCAAAGTTGGCCTTGAGGTGTTTGTGATAAGCCTCTAGTGCTGAGGTGGTCTTGAGCTCACCATTCACTGCCACCCGGTACACATTCCAGCTGGCCTTGGCACAGGCCTTGCCTTGCCTCTGTGTGGCAACCTTCCCAATCCACTGGGGCTCAAAGTACTCAAGGAAAGGCTTTAACTCTAAGTGCTTAACTATGTAAGGATCCTTTGAGAGAACCTTAAACCCCTGCACAGTGTGCTCTGGCTTTAAAAAAGCCAAGGCACTGAATTGTGCCAGCACAAATTTGCAGGTGTCTGAAGTATCCCTCCAGCTCAACCTACTTAGCTCAGCATGGGCCTGCACATTCCAAGAAACTGCTTGGCGGTAGTGGAAGTGGCACCCCTGCACCTTCCTGCTGAACAGCTGCTCAAATGCATTGAACTGAGCAGGCTCAAAGTCCATAATGCACATGGCAGGCCCAAGAGCTCTCAGCCTTACCTTTTCCTCCAAGTCCAGGGTGGCCTGGTCTTTGTCAGAGGCAGGAGGGTTGGCATGGGTGTAGGGGGGGGGTCTTCTTGGTATTGTTGTTGTCAGGAAGGAGGGAAAGTGCTTGGCAGGAGGATGGTAAAAGCACAGGTGTAAATGGCCTTGGTGGCCTGTGGTGATCCACATGTGTGCTGTTTTGCAGGTGAGGGTTGATTTGGGTTCAAATAAAGACAATATGCTGAAGAGTGACAATGTGTGGTTAGCTGGCAATGCTATAAACTAAAAAAAGAAGTGAGGAGTAGGTAACATAGGGCTACTAGGGGTAAGTAAGGGGAGCCTAGTAGGTAGCATGGTCTATTAGGGTAAGTAAGGCCTGGCTGGTAGGTAACAAAGGACTACAAGAGGCAGATGTTGCCTCCACCTAGCAGAAGATGTTGGCTGCTTTGGGCTATAGTGCTTCACCTAGCAGGGAACCATGGCTGCGGGAGGGTGAAGACTGAAATAGCAAGCAGGGAACTTTGTCTGTCTGGGGGGAGTAGGTTTGGACCCCTGGTGGGTAACACGGGCTGCCAGGGAGGGGAAGAGCTCTAAGGGCTCAATATACCCTAATACGCTTACAGGAGGTCTGTGGGCAAGCACCCTGCCTAACGGACTGGTAGGGTGTCCTTGTTTATGCCCCTATGGGAGCTTTGGGGAAACCCAAAGTGAGCATTGGAGGGTATAGGCATGCCCAGAGGTGTCACCAAGGTGGCTTGCTTGGGAAAGCAAGCTGCAGAACTTGGTGTGATCAGGCCTCTGGGAAGTAGAGCTGATTACTCTGCAACTGAAAGCCCAGACTTCATCATCTGGGTGAGTAAAGAAAACACATAGACATAGATTTATGGTTGAATGGCCTAAGTGGATTGCCACTTGCGAGGGCCCAGTCAAATGCCAGTTCAATGTAGACTCATGCCTGGGTCTACAAGTTCTGGTAATGGGGGCTGAGATAAAGAACTGAGGTGGTTCACAGAATTTGCAGAGAAAACTAGCAAGAGGGACTGTTTGGTCACAGTGAAGGCTAGTTGATGAACTGTTAATTCATATGGAATGGAATGGACTAATATGGTTCAGTGTGTTAAAGGAACAAAGGAGGTTCCTAGTGAGGATTTGGTGAGGAGCTGGTTAAGGATAAGCAGAAGGAAAAGAAGACATGATGAAGGAATAGCAGATCATAGTGTAGGATGGCCAAAGGACCAGAAGTTGGTGCTAAAGGACTGAAGAGCTGAGAGGATGACCTAGCTGGACTGGATGTAGAGGCTGGAAGAGCTGGTTTAGTGACTTTTGAGAAGAAATTTGGATATAAAGAAGCAGTTAAAGAATAATTAAATACTGCCTGATTATTATTAAAAAAGGATTGAAAATTATATAAGTAAAAAGAAAGAGAAGAAAAAAATAACCTATAGTTTGTTAGAGCTATATGTTATTTTTAGAAAAGGGATTAAAGAGAAAATGGACCAGAAAGAAGCTGGAAGAAGAACGGAGAAACTGTGAGGGCAAAAGAGTAAATTTTGCTGAGAACAACTAGGAAAAGCAAAAGGATGAGCAACAGGCAGGTTCAAAGGTGCAAAACAGTTGAAAGAAACACGGAGAAACTCAGAGAAACGTTGAAAAATCAAAGGGTCAAAAATTGCCTAAGTAAAACATATGTGGAAGCGCTTGAGATTTGCCAGGGAAACGTGACAGGAATTATGGCAAAACTGTTTGAAATGCAGAGCAGTTGTTTACCCGGAGCAAGACAGCTTTGGCTTCAAACCAGGGTCAGGGACGGGTCATCTTGGTAAACTGTTTTGGCAAAACCATTGAAGTGAGGCGTTTGATTGGCTGCAAACTGGAGCCTACTTAATCAGTTTTTTAAGGGCTTTAACTTAAGAGTTAAAGCCTAAAAAATGGGGAGCAGAAGCAGAAAATTAAGGGCTTTCATTGGCTGAGGTAAGTTTAAAGGTTTAATATATTATAGAAGAAGAAAAACAGGATAGTTTAAGCTTTGAAGAACCAGAGTTTTAAGAAAGGTTTTTGGTCTGAAAAAAGGGGCTATAAAAGGGAGAGCTATCTGAGACTCTTCAGGGACTGGTTCAAGTGAATTAAAAAGGCCACCAAAGCTACAGAAGGAGATGAAGACCAAGGATAGGAAGCCAGAGCTGGGTCATACCACAGGAGCTTAAGATTAAGACAACGGAGCCCACAACTAAAGTGCAGGAGCCCAAGACCAAAGCACATGAGCCCAAGACCAAGGAGAAGGAGTCAAAGACCAAGTACAAGGAGTCCAAGATATTGTTAAAGGACTACAAGTATTGGCACAAACCCTTTCTTATTACTCTATCCCAAGGCTATATTTCAGAAGGTTTCTAAGGGGATCTTCCTTCTGACAGAGAATAAAGCGCCTATTACAACCCCTATCTGAATTTCCCGTGTGAAAAGAGTATATAAGTCTCATGAGTCAATTGCCCCATATTTTCTATCCTAGCCCAGGAGATGAGGAATCCTATTGCTTAGGCTGCAGGAAGTTTGCCTCTAGTAAATCTTCCCAGGAGGAGTGGGAGAAGGTGGCAAGGCATTTAGAGATGACAAATAGAGGAAGAGAGTTCATTGGAGAAGAGTTTGTGAGACTATTAAAGGATTGGTATTGGCCTACAGAAGGGCTGGTGCCTGCTGAAGTCCAGGTATACAGCGGAGACACTTGCTTGGTGATTGGGAAGGTACTGGAGGAGTTTGCCCTTATGCAAGCCTTGTATAAGCTTCTTACCAACCCTTCACTCCTGTTGGAGAATGACAGCTCCTCCAAGCCAGTCCCTGGCTACAACCAAGGATACGCTATGGGGACTGGTGACCAGGAACCCCACATGGCCCCAGGAAGAAGAAAGAACACAAGTGGAATCACCCGGATGTCAATATGGGCATGGATCATCCAGAGCTGCTTGAACATCTGGGGGCAAGTGGTAAAGGTACCATCAACTAGCCAGGTTGAAGCCCTTTTCAACTCCATCAGGTTCTGCTGAGTTGAGTAGCAGATTATGTGGTCTTTGGTGGCAGGCCTGTTGTCATGGAGGAGGAAGCGCTCCCCACTCAGAAGCTGCTTGAGCTTGTGGGTGAGTGTAAGCTCTGAGAGGACGTCTGAAGCCTTGGGGGAGGGGGATTGGCGGCAATACACTTATTGCTTATGAACTTAACCAACTGCTCTTGAGTTGGCACCAACTTGAGATTGTTGGGTTTGAGATGTTGGAGGGCCTTGATGGCCAGATCTGATGCTGTGAGATGAGAGGATGTTGGGATCACCTGGACCAGGTACCATTTTAACATCCAGGTTATAAGATGATTGGGGGGCTCACAAGAGTGCTCCCCCTTCTCTGCAGTTACTTGCTCCCAGCCCTCAGTGTTTAGCCAGGCCCCACAAGTCTTATCCTCACAGACAAAGTGCTTGCTCTTGGTTTGGCGCTTTTGATTGTTACAATTAAAAATGTAGTTATCAGCAACGTAGCCAGGGCCGCCCTTTACAGACATAATTGGGAAGAACTGGGGGAAGCGCTTGGGGACTTTAAACTCTCTGTCCACATTACAGATATTGTGGATGGCCAGTGGATCCCAAGCCACATGACCAGAAGCTTTGAACTTCTTGAAGTACTCCTCAGGCTCATCTTGGGGATCAGATGAGGGAGGGGGGAAGAGCCATCAGGAGGGGGAGGAGAAGGGTTCTTTGAGGCCTGCTTGGATGCCTCCTTTTTCTTACCAGAAGAAGAGGTGGGCTCCTTGGCAGCCTTTGACTTCTTGGTATGTCGCTCCTTGGTGGGCTCAGAGTTGGCCTCTGAGTGGTAAAAGGAGTGGTCAGTAAGATCACCATCAGATTTATTGGGGGAGGAATTTTTGGGGGAAGGTGAAGAGGATGTGGAAGATGAGGGTGGAGGGGGGAGGAGTAGGAGGAGATGGGGTTGGAGACTTTGCCTTTGCAGGCTTCTTGGCACGCTTGGGAGTGGAGGCAGTTTCTTTGGAGCCCTTGGAGGCTTGGCTCTTGGGCTGTTGGCTGTTCTTGTTTGATCTTGTCTAAAGAAAAGTTTAGTTTTGTAAATAAAATAGTGTGAAAGATATGAAACACAGAGGTAAAGAAAAGTAAAAGTTAAATGAAAAGTATGCAAATAAAGTTTTATTTATCAAGAAAAAAACATAAAAAAGTAAATAGAAGCAAAATAGAAACTCAAAGTATAGATATAAAGGTTAAAACATAGAAAATAAGTGAATTTATTATGAAGCATCAAAGATGTTAGGTTCAGCATAACATCTTAGTGCTAAATCAATGTAAAAGTACAATTAAAAATCAAAAAATATATGAAAATTATATGGAGAGCAGCAGAAAAAGTAGTAGATTATAATTGCAAAAAAATAAAAAAATAATTATGTGGAATTTTTTTATTGTGAGTTGAAAAATCAAAACATAGTAAAGTGTCAAGTTTGGCACTGTCAATCAGCTGGGAAAAGCTGAATTCTCACTGTTGAGTATGCCAGAGTCAAGCAGAAAAATCAAATTTACTATGTTTTTTACATATAAAACTTGCTTAAATTTAAAACAGGTTCAAAAGTTAACCCAAAAGCAAGGCAGTTTCATATGCTCAAAAATAAAAAATACAACATAAGTTAAAAAAGTAAATGAGTGGGAAGGTGTTTATTAGTGTTTAAGTTATGCTGGGAGGAGCTGGGAGTGACTTATTTACCATAGTGTTGGTTAAAACGTTAAGAAGCTCTCTGTACTAATCCCCAAGTTAAAGTGTCAAGTGGATGAGTGTTGAGTGGCGCTCATAGTGCGTCACATATTAATTTAGCCTTAATTCCGAGCCTTTGATTAGTTAAATCCAAAACCAATTGGGTGGCAAGTGGATAGAGTCAAACAAAGAAGATTTCAAGTTTCAGTTTTTTATAAATTACATATGAAATCTCTTAATAAATCGGGCTTAATTTATGTGGCACCACTTAATCCACAAACCCAGGAATGACATAATGTAAAACAAGTGGGGTATTTGATTAATGTATATACCACTAAATCCAGTATAGTGGTGCTTGGGAGCCTAATTGACAACTATGGACACTAATAATAAAAATATAATAGTAAATAACAAATTTTATATAAGTGCATATATATTTTATTAATAAAATTAAAATTTGGCTTAAAAAGTGTCGAACTGGTCACTTTTTGTTTTAGAGTGTTGAACACAGGTTTTTTCATTTCTATTAGTAAATTTACTTATAAATTGCCCCTTAAATTGGTATTTTAGCTAACCAAATTATTAAACAGAGTCAAGTTTGAGTAAATTTAACCTTGTTTTTTGGTTTTGAACCCCTAAATTACTAGTAAAAATTAGCTTAAAATCAGTTAAGCCAAAAATACTAATAGATTCACATATGTGGCACTTGACTCCCTGGTACTTGACAAAGTGTTGAGTACCAGGGAGTCAATCACCAGGGAGTCAAACTTACCACAGTTGTCTATGGGGGACATGGTTGCTGTAAAATGTTTGCAATATGTAGGGTTTTAGGTACTGATGGACTACTCCTTTGATTTCTTCTATAAATAAAAAAGGTATTAAATTCTTTTATTTATTTGATGTTTTATTTTTTACCTTATTCTATATCTTTACCTGTTGCCCCCTTGACAGGGGCTGCTTCACAGGATCTGTCACTAGATGGTTGCTGGTCTTTTGTTGATTTCTGTTTCTTTTTATTTTTTAGCTGCTCAAACATCTCAGGATCCTTTGTCCACGCCTCTGCGGTTGTAAACCCCTGTGGCTTGAACTGTAGGTCAGCAAGAATATATTTTTGTACATTTAGGAGCCTGATTGCAAGTTTGTTGGTAGTATTGGGTATCTTCTTCTTCACATCACAGTAAGTTTGTCTAGTTTGTTGCCTTTTAACACTACCTCCTTTAGCATGTCCTTCACTTTTTGATTGACCTCCTTGATTTTAGCCACAGCTGTGTCCAACTCCTTGATCACCACCTCCAATTTTGACATGTTTTCCTTGTTCTTATCCCAAATCCTTTTATACCAGTAAAATGTCCCAATAAACTATATCTATTCTATTGTATCTAATAGAGGTTTAATAAATATATCTTGATTTTAATTATGATTTTTATTAGCTTTAAGTAATACTATTCATTTGATATTGATATTATGTATATTTATTGTATATAATGACCCATTATTAGTATCATGAACAAAATATTTTGTCATATACATGTTCTGTCCAAGTAAAACATGATTTTTTCTCAAATTAGTATGTCAAGCTCAACCCAAAGGACATATTTATCAAAAAACAACCACTTTAACAGGTTGTATATAGATCATATACTCCAGAGCGCATAAACCAACCCATTCTTAGTATCATGAACAACTTGTCTTGTTCATGTATATTTTCTGTTCAAGTATAATATAATTTATTCTCAAATAAGTATGCTAAGTTCAACCCAAAGTACATATATCTATAAAAAAATGATCACACTCAGGGTTTATACGTAGATCATATATTCCAGAGTTATATTCAGTGAGATGGATTATTTTAATTAATTTTATTGTTTTCTATTATAACTTGAATATTTGAAGCACTACATAAAGTGAATTTAAAAACTACAAGTGCTACAGATCAGCCAATTGGAATGGGCGTACATGTGGTGTCTTTGTGCTTGGCTCAGACCAGACACACCTCAGTTATTGCACCCAGTTTAACTTAATGAAATAAGCCTGTTGAAAATACAACATGTCTTTTTTGCCAATCAGCACACTGTCTTGTGGTCAATCTAGCACCAGACCACTGGGTTCTCTGGTGCTAGATTGACCACAAGACAGGGTGCTGATTGATAAAAAAGACATGTTGTATTTTCAACAGGCTTATTTCATTAAGTTAAACTGGGTGAAATAACTGAGGTCAAGTCTGGTCTGAGCCAAGCACAAAGACAGCAAAAATGTACACCCATTCCAATTGGCTGGTCTATAGCACTTGTAGTTTTCAAATTCACTTTTTGTAGCACTTAAAATATATTAAAGTTATAACAGAAAACAATAGAATTGGTAGATTTTAAAGCAACCAATTTTAACTTATGGTATGATAAAAATCAATCATCACTGTATTTAAATGTAAATTATATATTATAACAATAAAAAATATGTAAAAGTTAAACCAATATATATGATAAAATAAAAATTGTTGGGGGGCAAGTTTTTTTGGGAAAAATGTGGGAGTAGATAGGGCAAACTAGGTGGCAGACTGGGTTGAGGGGGGAGGACTTGATTGGCTGGGGGTGGGTTCCAAACAACTGGATTGGTTGGCTGGGGACTAGGGTGGCTGGAGGGCCCAGAGGTGATTGAGTGCCTTGATTGGCTTGGAGAAATTGATTATACATGGCATCATATTCTGACTCAGGGAGGACAGAAATTGGCTTGTACACCAGGGAATTGCAAGGGTGAAGCTGTAAGTACTTTGGTGATTGGCTGCTGCCAAGATCATTGAAGGGCATCTTTGTAAGCATGTCAGCAACCCTTTGAAAGGGAAAAAGAAGAATGGGGTTGTTGGCTGCACTAAACACCTGGCTGAAGGTTGTGGGGTTGCGCCCACAGATGATGTCCCCAATATTGAAGAACAATACATCACCCAGGCAAAGATCAGCATGCCAGGCAGGGAAAATTGAGACTTTGTGGCCACCTGCTTGGATCTTCTTGGAGGTCACTTCAGCACACTCCATTTGGTGGCACAGGAAAATTTTGAATCTGGAATTGGCTGAGCTCCAGGTAGCAAGCATGTCAGATAGGAATTTCCTGTACCAGTAACCATTGGTGTAACTGGTTGTAGTCCAGTAAAATAAAGTCCCTTTTGGGGAAACTGCAAGGAATGCACCAATCAAAATCCCCTCTGGCTCCTTCTTTTTGCCTTTGGGAGTGTTCTTTTCACTCAAAGTGCCATACTAATGGACTTGCAATGAAAATTTATAATAGGATATAAATATGAAATTGTCAAAAATAGAGGACAGGAAGCGGGTGATGGTGGCACCAATCACAGGGTCATAGGGCAAATCAGATCCATCATCCAACTCATTGTCTGGCCAATTGGTCAGAATCAGAACACTGACTACAAGCTCATGCATCCAGAGCTGCACTGTGCATCTGACAATGAATATGCCCTGGAGCCCAAGTAAGCAACAGACCTCAGTAAATTGGAGATATGGGTCATGTTGCAGAAGGTCAAGCATGATAGGGATAGACCTCCTTGATCTGAGAGTCAACCTGCTTCTTTGATTTTTTGCCCAGCTTTGCAACACCTCTCTTTAAGAGGGCAGAACTCACACTTAATCACTGCCTTGGTAAATTGAAGCCAATTGGCTATTTTGGCAAAAGTTACACCACTCTGATTGAGGCTCACAATCTCCTCTATCACCTCATTGGTTATGATTTGACGTTTTTGACAATTTTGAGGATTAAGGGGACCTAATTAAGAAGGATGTGCTCTGATTGGCCCAAACTCTCAAGTGATGGCTGGATTGGGTTGGAGGGGGCCACAGTTGCCCAGTCTCTGGAATGTGGCACAGGCACAGGTTAGGCTTGGTCTTGGGGAGCACCATATTGGCTATCAGAAAAGTTACCCATGGATGGGCCTGGTGACACATAGAACTCAGCCTCCTCACAACTTGCATTAAATTGGGTGTACATAAGAAACACAGTGGTTGCGCTCCTTAGCTCAGCAGCCTGAGCTTGAAGTAGCTCCTGGTACTGCTCCTCAACAACATCAAAATTATCTTCACTTGAAAAACTTATACTTAAACAAAGCAATAAAATTCTATTAAAAACAGAAAAGCAAAGTATTTCTAGGGAACTAATTTTATTTAAAATGAGTGCTCCTATTTGAGACATTCTCTCTGACATAAATGTCCAAATTTAGAAGCTTGTATATTGAAAATAATGCTGTAGTTCCCTGAATAGAATTTTGGTGGATTCACTCCTGAAATCCACTATTTCCAATTTGAGTCCCAAAAAGAATCAATATTTTCAAAAAATGAGCTTGTTCCTGTTTGAACTCTACAATTTTGTGACTGAACCCTAACTTTTCTCTGCTTATATCATTTTTTATAGGATCACTACCACATTTGATATAGAATGCTTCAGAAAGTGACTGGATTGTGTATGTTTTGAATATGAGTTCCATGTGTTTGGTATCTCATTTTTGGAATTCAGTATTAACTTTATTTTTTTGTATGATTGATTGTATTTGTTTTCTAACCCTAGATAAATGGAAGGTTTACTGACTGAATTGCCCTTAAACTGGTTCCAGCTAGAAATTTTTATGTGACTGTCCATAAGCGTTCTAAACTGAATTATTTTTGTATATCTCAACAGGTTTGAAAACTACTGTATTTAAATAAATGAAAAATACACTCAGGTACAGTGAGTCAAAATTTAATC